>CM032376.1:1759833-1840189 GCA_019023105.1 Diglossa brunneiventris
AAAGCTCTGCCTCAGCCCCCATTTCAGTGAGCGCTCGGATTTTTGAAGCCTCACAAAGCTCAGAGTGCTGCTAAGGAGGTTTTATTTGTCCACTTCACACTGAAACCCGGACTGCACCATTAGTGAGAGAATACATTCATTCAGAATGCCCTCAGCCAGCACGGCTCCAGCAATTAGCAGCCAATCAAAGGTGCTAATTTCATCCAGACATCATTAAACCCTCCCTGCTCCACTGGTCCAGTTTTTGAAAGGCTGTGAATGCCAGCTCCCAGCCCTGGCAGGGCATGGGGCGAGTGTGGGTTTTAGAGCTGCCCAGCCCTCTGTAATTCAATATTTCCACAGAAGATCGGCTCGAGGGTGTCACCGTGGTTTTTAAAGATTTTCTAGGCCTTTCTGACATTCTTGTGGTGAACTTTCTCAGACACTTTCTGTAAAGAACTGATTGTTTTGTCTTCTTTTATGAAGGAGGAGAGAGTTGATGGACTGTTGGTTTGTCCAGTGTCACTGGAGAGGTGGCACTGTCACCCTCCAATCCGCTGTCACTTTTGGAAATCTTTAAATGTTGGAGTCAGAAAATAAACTTTCTCTTTCTTCCTTCACCTTGAGAACGGTGGTGTGCTTGTGTTCCTTCGTGTCCTATAGTGACACAAGGGGATACTTAGAGAATGCTAAAAACATAATAATAAAAATTGGTGACTCTTTCCAGAGTCCTCACACAGCGTGGCCCTGATTGGCCAAAAGAGTGAAAACAAACTCGCAGCAGAATCCAGTGAAACAATCACCTGTGGGTGAACAATCCTCCAACGTGAGCACAACACAGGAGAAGCAAATGAGATAAAATTGTTAAATTAAAAAAAAATAAATAGATAAAAAATAAATAGATAACAAATAAATAGGTAAAAAATAAAATAGATAAAATAAATAGATTTTAAAAATAGATTTAAAATAGATGAAAAAATAAATAGATAAAATTGTTTTCCTTTTTCTCTGAGGCTTCTCAGCTTCCCAGGAGAAAAATCCTGGGCAAAGGGATTTTTCCAGAGATTTTTTGAAGGGATTTTTCCAGAGAACGTGAATGCCACAAGCCTGGGCTCTTAAACCCGTGCCAGCCCGCTCTGGTGGCACAAGAGGAGAGGGTTGGGCACTGAGGGATGATTTATTTTTGCTTTTCCTTCCTGCTCCCCCAGGTCCTCGCGGCTGCTGCGCGCGTTCTACGTCCCGCTGCTGTCGGAGCAGCACACGCGCTACGCCAACTACAGCATCCTGAAAGCCCGCAGGAGGCAGCCCAGGAGGAAACTGGGGGGCTAGGACACACCTGGGCCAGCCACAAACCCACCCAGAGCATCTGCTGGAGCTCCTGGACAGCCCCCTGAGCCCCCGCAGGAACGATGGGGCTGGGAGGATTCCCTGAGCAGCTCTGGCAGCCTCTGCTCCTCTGCCTCAAGCCATTGGAAAATCCAGCAGCCACCTATGGATGGGGTATCCCTGCTGCTCCCCGTGTCCCCTCTTACAGCAGAGAAGAGAAAAATGGAAAATGAAATGGAAAATAAGATGGGTTATCCCTGCTGCCCCCCATGTTCCCTCTTACACCAGAGAAGAGAAAAATGGAAAATGAGATGGGTTATCCCTGCTGCTCCCCATGTTCCCTCTTACACCAGAGAAGAGGAAAATGGAAAATAAAATGGCCCTCTTATACCAGAGAAAAGAAAAATGGAAAATAAAATGGAAAATAAAATGGGGTATCCCTGCTCCTCCCTGTGTCCCCTCTTACACCAGAGAGAGAGAAAAATGGAAAATAAAACAGGGTGGTGGCACCTTGAGGTTCTGCTCCAGGCTGCAAATGTGGGAACATCCAGCTCAAATTCTCTCTGTCTCTCCCCCAGCCACCTCTCTGCTCTCCTCACCTGCTGTCTTTCACCCAGGGAATTTTTTTTTTCAGGTAACAAAGTTTAAGAATTTTCCTTTTCCAAGGGGAAAGGAGGAGGAACACCTGACTGACAGTGAACTGGAATGCACTGAATCTCCAGGAATGAACCATCGTGCACCACAGAGGAACAGGCAAAGCTGCTCTGTCCAGGAGACATTTCCAGGGATAAACCTCTGCTTTTGGAAGAAAAAACCAAACTGGGACAATTATGTGTTTAATGGGATCAGTGTTTGTGTTATCTGTGAAGCCAAGCATGTGTTTGCTATTTATAATGATTTTTTTCAAGATCCTTTGACTTCTAGACTTCAGCATCTTAAAAATTCTGGAACCATCCAGAGAGGAGAAGGATGAATCCCTTTTTTTTTAAATTTTTTTTGTTGCAGTTCTGTTTCCCAGAATAGCCAGGATGTGTTACGTGGGTCCAACACGCCTCAGAGCAGTGCTGTGCTTGTTAAATTTCCATTTTTAAATGTGCAGCATCACCAGCTGGATGGAGGGAGCTGTTTTCACTCATATCCCTGGAATTCTGTGGGGATGGGATGGGATGGGATTGATGGAATGGGATTGATGGGATTGATGGGATTGGGGTTTATGGGATTGGGGATGGATTGGGATTGGGATGGGATGATGGGATGGGATTGGGATTGATGATGGGATTGATGGGATGGGATTGATGGGATGGGATTGATGGGATGGGATTGGGATGATGGGATGGGATTGATGGGATGGGATTGGGGATGGGATGATGGGATGGGATGGGATGGGATGGATTGATGGGATGGGATTGGGATTGATGGAATGGGATGATGGGATGGGATGGGATGGGATGGGATTGATGGGATGGGATTGGATTGATGGGATGGATGGGATGGGATTGGGATGGGATTGGATGATGGGATGGATTGATTGATGGGATGGGATTGATGGATGGGATTGGATTGATGGGATGGGGTTGATGGGATGGGATGGGATTGATGGAATGGGATTGATGGGATGGGTTGATGGGATGGGATGGGGTTGATGGGATGGGATGGGGTTGATGGGATGGGATGGGCTAAATCCAAACCAGAACTTGTCCTGCTCGTTGCCTCTTCCCTTGCTCACCCCTGGCCTGGAATCACAGCAGGCACAGCCCAAGCAGGGATGGCAGAGCTCTGGGGTGCTGCTGCTGTCACTGTCCCCTGTCCCAGCCCTCAGCCCCTGGTTGGTGTGGGTACAGTGCAGCAAACACCCACTGGAAACCACTGTGCCTGCTCCACCTTTCTTTCCTGTTCTGGGACTGATAACTTGGCCATAATTAGGAGTTACCAATGTTTTCCAGAGGAACACAGCGAGTGTTTGTCCCTGGGAGTGAACAGGGGCAGTGCTGCCCCTCACTGTGCTGCAAGCAGTGAGTTCTGCTGGGGAGGTGAATGGCTGGGTGAGTGTTGGACAGGACAGATCCCACAGGCTGCAGACAAACAGCTTTTCACAGAAAGGGTGAAGCTCTGTGTCCCACCCAGCTGCTCTGATCTCCTCCTTGTGGCATTGGTGTAACCCCTGTCCAGCCTGGAGGGGGAACAGAGGAATTCTGTGTTGAAATGAGCAGCGTGGGCAGGCTCAGAGTGAGGAGCAGGGTGGGGAGCTGCTCCCTGGAATGCCCCAGCCTCAGAACAGCCTGTCCAGGTGCTGCCCAGCCCAGCCCTGTTCTCTCCCTTGCACAAAGCCGAGGCTGTTTTGACCTTTCCTGTTTCTCATCCTGCCCTGGGAGCTGCTGGGGAAGCTCCAACGCTTGGAGTCAGCAGCTGCAGGGCTGTGGATGTGGCTTGGTGGTGATTCACTGCCAGCTCTGGGCTGGGACCTGCCTGGTGCTCAGGGTTGTGGTCTCACCTTGATTTTGGCTTTTCCCCATCCCTGGCAGCCTCTGCAGCAGGTGCCAGGGGTGCTCAGGTGTGAGAATCCAAGGAGAGGAATTCATTCCCAGGTTTGGCTCCTTCCCTTCACAGCTTCCTGGGAATCTTCTCTCAGGACAGGAGCTCTGTGCAGCTCTGCCTGAATCACACCCAGCCCAAACCCTAATTAATATTAGACTCTGCAAACTGCTGCCTTAGAGACAGCTTTGCTTAGAAATCCCCATCATTTTCTCTCTGCCTCTGCAAAGCTGGCGAGGAAAAGGGATCTCTGCTTGGCCAGAACCTGCCTGAACTGCTGTGGGAGCTTCTCCCCACCTGAGCTCCTCCTTCCAGCCCCCCAAATTCCAGCTGGGGATGGTGAGACATCCCCCCCAGTGCCAGCAGGGTGGCAAATCCCTGATCCCAGCTGTTTCTGGGATCCTTCAGCTCTCCTCTGCAGGCTGCGCTTTCAGACCTCTGTCCCTCCTTTCCAGCCTGAGGAGAGGCCCTGGTGGGGACCTTGGGGAGCAGGGACAGAAACAGAGGGAGGTTCCTCCTCTCCAGCCATGGAAACCACCAGGGACACCTGAAAAACGCCTTGAACACCTGCAGAGCCACCTGGAACACCTGAAAATGCTTTGAACACCTGAAAAATGCCTTGAACACCTGCAGAACCACCTGGAACACCTGAAAAATGCTTTCAACACCTGCAGAACCACCTGGAACACCCGAAAAATGTGCATTTTCTGGGTGTTCCCATTCAGGATATTCCATGATCTGTTCTTTTTTGCTGGTGAGTTCACAGATGCGTTTCTGTGCGCTCTGCACTCCCGGAGGGGGGATGAGAACTGTGGTTTTGTGGTTTTGTGCTCTGTTCTTCACGCCCTAAATAGCCCTGGCCAGTTCTGCTCAGCTGACTGAGGTGCTGATGCTGCTTGGACAGCAAATCCTGCCCAGGGAAGCTCCTGCAGGCAAAATGTGAATTCCTGCAGTGTCTGAGAGGAGCCCTCGGTGGGACAGGGCAGGGAGGGTCCAGCATCTCCCCGGGAGGAGCTGGGCTTGGTTTCCTGCTCTGCTGGAGCTCCCTGTGCTCCACTCTGGCTCCAGGGCTGTGGAGAACCCATTTCCCTGCCATGGGAATTCCCTGGATGTTTTCAGCTCCTCTCTGGGGACTGCTGCAGCCTCTGGGATTCCTCTGCCCTGACTGTGCAGATCAATGATCCAGCACCACCTTCCAGAAATATTTGCTGAGGGATTTCCTTGTGTTCTTGTGGCTGGGGAGGGCTCCTCCCCTGTGCCACCAAAAAGGAGGATGAGCTGGCTTTTCCCCCTCAACCAGTCAATATTTACTGTGCCAGGCAAGCTGTTAAAATGCTGCTGCTCTCTTGGTTTTGGTGTTTGCTCCTCCTGCCTCGCTGGAATCCTGCCCCAGAGTCTCCCACACTGGCAGCTCCTGTTCGTGCAGCAGTGGCACATGGGAGTTCCTAAAGACAGGGCTGGGGGAGCCTTCCAGGACCTGCCAGGTCCTGTTTGCACCCTCTCCTCTGACACTGGGGGGGCAATGAGGGGCTGAGCTCGGGGACCCCTTTCTGTGGGGTTCAGAGCAGGACATGCCCCTCTCAGGGGCTGCTTTGAACTCAGGCTTTGGCAATTCCTGCTGGACCAGAGCTGCTGGATTTTCAGGGGTTTTTTGTGTGGTTTTGGGGTGGTTTTGTGCCATTTTTGTGCCGTTTTTGTGCTGTTTTTGTGGCGGTTTTTGACCTTGCTGCACCCAGAGCTGGTGGATCCCTTGGCAGGGGAAATCGGGCACCACTTTCCTTTTCCAGCAGCACCTGTGAGAGTTGTGTGACCAAACCCGAGGGGAAGGGGAAGGGTTAAAACCCTTCAGAACCTTCTGAGCTGAATTACCTGAAACTTGGGATGGCCCAGACAGATGTGTTGCCATGGCAACGGCTCCAAGGAAACGCTGCGGGGAAAGGGGAACCGCAGCCCTGCCCTGCCCCTGCCCCAGCTCCTGCTGGCAGCCCCTGATTAGTGGCAATAATTAATTATCCCTCCACCAGCCCCTCCGGTGACGCCAGCAGGGCTAACGAGGCTGGGCTGTTAATTTGCTGCCTTAATGATGATGTTCTCCTGCTTTGGCTGGCAGGGAAAGGGGGGGCTAAAGCCACTTTTTCTGTGGGTTTGTGCTTCTATTTCACCCCATCCAGGCTGGGAGTCCGGGGGAAAGGGAATTCCTGAGCTCTGGATTCAGCCTCTGGGAGCAGCACGCCCAGTTTGGTGGGGGAGCTGGGAACTGGTGCCTGAGGGATGCTGGGCTCAGCTTCCAGCTCCAGGAGTTTCCTGAGTGGAGAACTGTGCCTTTATAGGTGTTTTAGAGTTCCTCACCTGCCTTTTCTGGGTGTTCTGGCTTGCTCAAGGACAGGACTCAGCTCTTGCAGGCTCCTTTGCCATGAAAAAGGAGATTTTTTCGTGAATTTGAAGCTCCTGATTCCCCAGGCCAGGAGCTTCTCCAAGTGACCAAGATGTGAATTGTTCATTTACAGAACAGCCTGCCCTGGAACAGGGGAAGGAACAGGAAAATGATGGTTTTCCCTCCTTGTGAGAGGTTTTGCTCAATGCAATGTGTGTGACAGCACCCGAGCTGAGCTCTCAGAGGAGCTGCAGGTATTTATTTTTGTAGCAATATACATTCTGTACTGTTTTGGTGGGGGCTGGTGGTCCTGGAGAACACTGCCTGGCTCTGCTGAGCTGTTTGCCATGGAAACAGCCCCCTGTGCCTGCCGGCCCCGTGCTCAGGGGAGGCAGACCCAGGTGATTCAGGCACTGCTTCCATTTCCCCTCCCAACTCAGCTCTGCTCTCTCCCAGCTCTGCTCTCCACAGGGAATTCTGAGCTCCCAGGATGTGCCAGGCCTTGGCAGGGCCCTCTCAGCCCCCCTGCACGTCCATTTGGGGGTATTTTGGGAACAAACCTTCCATTAGCTCCCTGTGTGTGAGAGGTTCTGCTGCTGCTCTGCAAGGCAGCCCCACACGGATCCTTATCAAATCCCCCTCGCCTTTATTTGCTGATAAGTCACCCCAGCAGGGGCTGTTCCATAAAACCACATGATGGCATTTCCCTGGCAGGAAATCACCACCTTTAGGGAGCTTTTTGAGCAGAGAGATCTCTCCTGAAAGCCCCACATTGAAACTCAGCAAACACCGAGTGACAGCCCAGGGGAAAATGGAGCTTTCCTGGGAGGGATGCTGGATTGGAAACCCCGGGAAAACGGGCAGAGAGAACTTCTAAAATGAGATAAAAGGAGGATAAAACCTGCTGTAGCCTTGTGCCCACATTCCTGAGCGTGCTGCCATGGGGGTGTGCGCTCCTTTTGGGATTTCCTGTGCTTAGGGCATCCCTGCAGTGTCCCCATGGTCACCCCGGGCTCAGTGTGGGCTCTGGATGTTCCTTTTGGAGCTGTCAGGCTCCAGTTTCTCAGCCTTTCCTCCCCACTCACTGTTTATTTCACCCCCAGGGTTAACTCTTGTCCTTTGTAAGATTTGTGGGGTTTCTAACAGCAGGAATGGATTTTCTGTGGTTATTCAATTATCAGCACTGGATAGAATTCTCTGCTGCAGGTATGATTTTTCATCAGGGGCCATTTTTATTAAATTAGAGGATGCTCCTTCCTTGGTTTCAGTTTCCACTCAATCTTGTGGTTTTACACTCAAATTAACCTAATTTCTTGGTTTGCCTACATCTCTGGGCTCTTCCATAATTCCCTTTTTGTTCTGCTAATTTTTAACCACTAAGAATCAGGATAACCTGTCCAAAATCAGATGAATATCAGGTTTAGCCCACACAGAGCCCATTCCTTTGGCCTTGCAAACCCCAGGCAGTGGCACTGAGTTATTCTCTGTAGGAGCAAGCAACAGAATCCTCAAAGCACTGGGGGCAGGAACATTTCCCTTATTTCTCCACTCATTTCCCAATTCTTATCCCTTGGAGGGTTTGCCTCAAATTCCCAGCTGATGCCCTATGGGAATCACCCAATTAAAAGTTTCTTTTCATCACATTTCAAATGAGCTCTCTGCCATCTGACCTCCCCTCCAATGCAATATTCCCATCAGAAAATCCCCTGAATCAGCAAAACCCTCTGCTGGCTGTCCCCACAGTGACCTGCTTGGCCACCTTCCCATCAGGGGCAGGGTTGCAGAATTTATGCCTCATTTTCCACTCCTGCACTTTGTCCAGCAGTGGAGGGTGAAAGGGACGAGAGGAGAATTAATTCCTGCTGTAATCTTATAGGCAGTCTGAGATATTCCTCAATTTCAGGATTGTCCAAACCAGCTCAGCAGCAGAGCTCTGTGCACTGAATTCAGACACAATTTTAAGGCTCTTTTTGGATTTTCCAAGCCTGTTCAGCAGCAGAGCTCTGTGCACTGAATTCAGACACAATTTTAAGGCTCTTTTTGGATTTTCCAAACCAGCTCAGCAGCAGGGCCATGTGCACTGAATTCAGACACAATTTTAAGGATCTTTTTGGATTTCCCAGCCTGTTCAGCAGCAGAGCTGTTGCACTGAGACAGTTTTAAGTCTTTCCTTGGATTTCCAGACCAGCTAAGCAGCAGAGCTGTGTACATTGAGTAGCAGAAGCAGCCTTAAAATTGTGCCTGAATTCAGTGAATTCAGACACAATTAGAAGGCTCTTTTTGGATTTCCCAGGCCTGCTCAGCAGCAGAGCTCAGCACACTGAATTCAGGCACAATTTTAAGTCTTTCCTTGGATTTTCCAGAGCAGCTCAGCAGCAGGGCTGCGTGCACTGAGCTCAGTCCCAGGGTCACAGCAATGTCACTAGTGATGTTAAAACAAGAGCTGCTGAGGATCTTTCCACTGGTTTTTGTTCTCAATTTAATTAATTTTGAACGAGCCTTCTGTTAATGAAAGTGCAAAGTGCTGTGCCAACCCTGTGGCACCAAGTTTTCCAGACTTTCCAAATTTATATTTGGCAAAAGTCAGTGGTACCAACAACCCCAAGGGTGTCAGAACCATGAGGAACAAATCTCATTGAGAAAATCCAGTGTTTGCAGCAGACATCCATTGTTTTGGTGCCTCAGAGAGAAAATAACTTGACCCTAATGAAGACAAGAGTGGCAGGCGCTGCTTTAGCTCACTAGAAATTTAAAAAATGAAATGCACATATTCTTTATTTTGTATTAATACACTGTAACTGCTTTACAGAGTCCAGCAGATCAGTTGCATGTAAATACTACAGATGAACTTGCCAAACTGGCTCACAAAAACTAGTGCATTTATCCCAAAGCAGAGACTAAACCCTCTAAATCCTTAAAAAACATTAAAGAACATACCACACACACATATTGCACTTTTCTCCGTATGAAATTTGTACCCCATATACATCACACCAAAGTCTCTTCAAAGGAGGCTGTAGTACAAGATAATAAAGCTAATAATTACTCTAACAGTAGTGTACACAGTTCTCTAATGTTAGAACAGAAGAGATTGGAACAAAAAAAGCCACTTCAAAGGAGTGGAAGTGGTGCCCAATGGATCCTCTCTGTATGAGAAGGCTTCAGAAGCCTTTTAGTCCTAATTGGCTTAAAGGAAATTACATGAAATGTTAAATATGCTTTTGGCTGAGGCAGGAGTCAGTCTAAACTACATTAAAAATACTGCAGCTTCCCCTGCCCAGCCCTGCAAAGCTCCAAGGAGCTCACGCTGGTTGGCACATCCTGATAAATGAATTGCAGAGCTCCAGAACGGAATTATTTTTATCTTTTGAGTCCTGAAACGTGCAGGCCCCTGGAACTGGATGGGGAAGGAAGTGGTTATTGTTCTGGCAGTCCCCCAGCTCCTGGAGCAGCACTGGGAGCAGCTTTCCCTGCCCAGGAACAGATTCCACACTGCAGAAGGTGTGGGGAAGGGGGAGTGCAAGGCCGGGGCTCTGTTTGCTCTTTGCTCCTGCTCTGTTCTGCTGCAGATTTTGTCAGGCTCTTTCCCTCCAGGTGTCACTGGGCTGTGCCACACAGATTTCCTTCTGAAAGGAAACCACACAACAGAACCTTTTCTCTTTAAAGCAGCTTTCTGGCCATCTTTATCTCGTGATCCCTGCTCCTCCAGCTCTGCTTTGCTGCTGCCTCGAGGATCCCTGTGCTAGCAGAGGCAGAAGCTGAGCACTTTTGGACTGGGCCAGTGTCAGAGCAGGCTCCAGAGTTGTCTCTACCTGCCCACACAGGGACCAGGTGCCTTCTGTCACCTGTTAAACCCTCCTCCCCTTCACACAGGGTGCCTAAACCCCTCCTATTCCATGTTTTAATGTGGTCTTATTGCTGTAAACGCTGCTTTTTCACCTCCCTCTGCCCTGGGGATTTGCAGTATCAAAGACCAAACCTTCCAGCAAACTCTGGTGTGATCAGCACAGTTCCTCTCTCTCTCTCTTTGTGCTTTGATGAAGCTGCAATTGTGCTTAATGTTTGCTCAGGAAAGGGCTGGCCTGGCACATGGCCTGGCCCACGCCACCACCTCAGGGTCAGAGCCAAGGCCCAGAGTGGAGATCTCAGCTTCCTGCAGCTCCCTGAGCCTCCCCCTGCCCGGGACTTGGATTTCATGAGTGGAAAGTTGTGGAGACACAGCTCCTGGTGGAGCTGGAGCATCCCTTGAAATGGTTGACACATCAAGAGTTTGATGCTGAAATATTGCTGTGATACTTTCAGTGTCCTATATACACGAGCCATTCAAGCACTGAGGAAGTTAAAACATGTCCCACATGGTGGGACGTGTGCTCTGAAGGGACTTTGGCCACAGCAGGGATATAAATGGGTATTGTCTACTTTCTTCAGAAAAAGCATATAGGCTGATAAAGAACTGAAAAAGGCACAGCACTATCACTTCACAGGGGTGTTTTTTTTAACTTTTTATAAGCTCATTGTTTTTTTTTTTATCCTTAAAGTTCTAAAACCCTAAATAATTGTCCAAATATACAAAGCTCAAGAAACCACCAGCAACACATACTGCAAATTCAAAACACAGTTTTGTTTGCTTGTTTTAAAAATGCAACCCAGGGACAGGTGGATCCTTTCCAGCGAGCAGAATTCCTCCTGAAAAAGGGGGTGATTTTAAAAGCCACCCAGGTGGATTTTATTTTTTTTTTAATGCCATTTCTGCAGCTCTTGCTCTCTCTCGTGGCTCTCTTACCTTCTGTCTCTGTTGGCTCATCCTTGATCCTCCAGAATTCCAATCCCCACCCAGAGGTCTCTCCACACGTCCCAGGTTCCTTGTGACAAAGTCAGGGTCCAGATTCCTTCAGCAGACAGTGAAGCTCCTTGGCAGGTCTGGGAAATCCTGTTTGGGTGCCAGCAGGAGGAAGTGGAGGCTGCCTGAGACGCTCAGGACTGGCCACAGAGGAATTCCAGAGCAGGAGCTCAACCCAAGTGCAACTTCCCTTGGATTCCACCTCGTGCTCCTGCTCTCCAGAGGATTTCAGTTGCCATCAGCGCAGACCCAAATCTACCCTGAATCTCAGTGAAAACTATTGCTTTTATTGCCAAGAAGTATGAGAAGTGTGCACTCACTCTCCTCTCTGAGTGGATGGTGGATGAATCTGACAAACTCCCCGATGTTTTCAGAAGGGGCTTTTCCTTCCTCTGAAATTCTCCTTTTTTGCCTCCTTCCACGCAGACTTTGTGGGATGAAGCTGCTGTTGAACTCCCTGTTCTCCAGCCCCTGCCACTGGGGCCAAACACCTCCTGCTTTTTTATTTTCCTTCCAGCCAGGTGGATTTTCAGTTCCCCTGTCAATCTGAGGGTCAAAAACTTCGACGGGGGGTAGGAACAGGGGGGGAAAAAAAAACCAAAAACCAACCAAAAATTCACATGCTTCTCCTTTTGTCCTTCCAGCGTGCCCTGGTGCTAATTGACCAGGACATAGCCACCGTGCTGGGGATCCACAGCCTCCATCATCTCACAATCAAAGAGTCCGGGCAGTTCTGGCAGGGGCAGGGAGTCGTAGCTGGGCTGAGCCTCTGCAGAGCTGCTCTGGCTCTCGGGCACTGCCCCAGGGCTCTGGGGGGCAGAGGGGCCAGCAGGCAGCTCACAAGTCTGGTAGGGGAACGGGAGGGGCTGTGCTGGCTGGCCCTGCCCCGGGGGGGACAGGCGGGACGGGCTGGGCTCCAGCTGCACCTTGGGGAACTGCCTGAGGAAGGGCTCGAAGTGCAGCTGCCCCGAGGAGGGCTCCAGCACGGGGCTCAGGGGCTGCTGCAGGCTGAACTGGGCTGGCTGCTGCTGCTGCTGGGGCTGCTGGGGCTGCTGCTGCTGCTGCTGGGGCTGCAGCTCCTCCGGGCAGGGCAGGGGCAGCGGGCTGGCCCGGGGGTACGAGCTCTCTGCTATCTGCATCTGGTTAAAGTAGGCCTGCAGCTGGGACTGCTTCTGCAGGAACAGCCTCTTCTGGTGCAGCCTGCAGGCAGGACAGAAAAAAATGGTTATTTTGGCCACTTGGGCCACTCACACAGCTCCAATCCCCGGGCAATCCTGCTCACTGACTGCTGCAGCATATCACAGCTACCACCTTTCAGTGTTAGCACACATCTCTGATAACTCCATCAATTTTTTAACCTAACCCCATGCATTGTTGAATTCAGTTTGTTCAGAATGAGATGCACTGCGTTTGTATTTTAAAGCCTGCTGTTCACTGCTCTGTGGAATCTGGGAGCTGAAGATCAGGCAGAGAAATCTGTAAATATATGGCAGGAGCTGTTATTGCTTTTAAAACAAGTTTTGAAGTGAAACTTTCCTTTTTCAGATTATTTCTAAATGGATAAAGAGAGTTCCAGTCTTTTTGTTATTCTTGAGAGTAATTTTTGTGCCTAATTTGGGGGATTCTCACCTGTGCTCCTGGAGCTGCTGCTCCAGACTCCGGGGCAGTTCTTTGCAGTAGAGCTGGCAGGTGTTGGGAGCTTTGGAGAGCAGAGTGGGCTTCTGCAGGGAAAGCAGAGCTGCTTTAAATGCCTTTTGATTTAATGAATGAGTCCAGAAAGCACAAGAAACATTTTCTACCCCTGTAACTGCCCAGCTGTCCACAGAGCTGCTCTCTAAACCCATAATGCTGCCCATTGGCTCCTAACCCTTAGGCAATATTTTTGCAGGAGAGGTTAGGCCATAAAAATCCATGGAAAGCTTCTTCCCAATTGGAAGATGCTGCAAGTTGGAAAACTGGGGAAAAAACCAGTTTTATATGAACTAAAGGTATATGAAAATGGGCTTGAAATAAAGGGGGTGTGGATGAGGAAGGCCCAAGGGCTTAAGAAGGTGCTGATGCAGAACCCTTCTGGGGCAGAGCAGGGTGGGGCAGTGTTACCTTGATTTTTCAAGATTTTTTAAGCTTTGTGATGTTTACATTCTTGTAACAAACTTTCCCACACTTTCTGTAAATAACTTATTGTTTCCCATTCTTTTATGGAGGAGGAGAAATTGGACTGTTGGTCTGTCCAGTGTCATTGGAGAGGTGGCACTGTCACCCTCCAATCCAATGTCACTTTTGGAAATCTATAAATGTTGGAGTCAGAAATGAAACTGCCCTTTTCCACTTTAAGAACACCAGTGTGTGCGTTGTGTTGTTTTGTGCCCGGCAGTGACAGGGCGGGGCATGGTGGCATTCACAGGACAGGCAGGGCAGTGTGGCATTCACAGGACAGGCAGGGCAGTGTGGCATTCACAGGACAGGCAGGGCAGTGTGGCATTCACAGGACACAGCAGGGCAGAGTGGCATTCACAGGACAGAGCAGGGCAGAGTGGCATTCACAGGACAGGGAGGGCAGAGTGGCATTCACAGGACAGGGAGGGCAGGGTGGCATTCTCAGGCAGGACAGGGCAGAGTGGCATTCACAGGACAGGGAGGGCAGAGTGGCATTCTCAGGCAGGACAGGGAGGGCAGAGTGGCATTCTCAGGCAGGACAGGGAGGGCAGGGTGGCACTCTCAGGCAGGACAGGGGTACCTGCAGCCGGTGTTTCAGGTACTGACTCTCCAGACTCTGTCTCCGGGACAGCAGCGGGGGCTGTGCACCACTGGGGAAAGCGGCTGGAGCCTCCTGCTGCTGCTGCTGCTGCTGCTGCTGGGAGCCTTCCTCCTGCAGGGGGAAGAGGAGCGAGCTGCATGGCCAGAAAGGCTCCCTTAAGCCTTGCTTTGAGGGTTTTCCCTGCCAGAGGCTCTGTTGTGTTCCTGTTCCACTGAAAACGACTCGCGGGGAGCTGTTTAACCTTCACTCTGCACATCCATCTGTGTGTCACTGCAGTCTGCTCCTTGCAGTTGTGCCTCCACCAGGAAAAGGTGTCACTGGCCTTTGCTAAATCCCAAACAGCCCTCAGACTGAAAGCAGTGACTGTTGGGTTTGGGAAGCTGACAGAGCCCCTCACTGACACCACGAGGGTGGGCAAAGGCTGCAAATTCTGCAGTCTGGGGAAGGCAGAAAGGAGAACAGGACATTTAATCTGTCAATCAGCTCTTCCCAGATCTCCACACCACCTCATCCTCTCCTGATCTGTCCCACAGCACTGAGATGGAGCTCGATTTCTGCTTAATTACCTGTGCAGGGCTGTTAATGAGGTCCTGCAGCTGGGTGGCAGCTGATGTCAGAGAAGGCTCTTCCTCTGATCCCATCTGTTCATACAGCAGCTGCACTTTGTTCAGCTCCAGGATTCCTTTGGTTCGTGCCAGGTTCTGGAGGTGCTGCCTAAATGCTACAATTCCTGGAGAGGAGAGAAAAAAAGAAGAGAAGAGAAGAGAAGAGAAGAGAAGAGAAGAGAAGAGAAGAGAAGAGAGAGAGAGAGAGAAGAGAAGAGAAGAGAAGAGAAGAGAAGAGAAGAGAAGAGAAAAGAAAAGAAAAGAAAAGAAAAGAAAAGAAAAGAAAAGAAAGAGAAAAAGAGAAAAGAAAAGAGAGAAGAGAGAAAAGAGGAGAAAGAAAAGAGGAGAAGAGAAAAGAAAAGAAAAAAAGAAAAGAAAAAGAGCAAAAACCCCTTGTCAGAATAATCCGATTTTCTGGTTAGCACAGTGAGTGACAGCCAAGCCACAGCTGGGCACAGAGGGCATTTCCTGCTGTGCCTGGGTGTCACTGCCACTAGAGCAGGTTATTGAACAGGTGATGGGTGTTGACCAGAGGAGTTACCTTGTGTGAGGGAGGTGTCGGAGGCGCGGCGGCCCTCGCGGAAGCTGACGGGGGAGCGGTTGTGAGCCTCTCGTTTCTGGCAGCTCAGGGCCTGCATGGCTGGGTTGGCAGGCCTGAGCCCCAGGAACGGGGAGGTCACCCCTGGCGCCTGCTGGCTGCTCAGCACCATCTCCTTCAGGGAAGGGGTCTCGCCCAGGAATTTGAGGTCCCTCTGCACGGAGCCCATGTCGTACTCCGAGTCGATGCTGCCCAGGGAGGAGTTCTCATCCAAGGAATAGACTTTCCCTGGCACAAAAAAAACCCCAGAAACAGGATAAAAGTGAGAATCAGCACCACTGATGCGAGGTACTCCTGCCAACAGTGGCTATCTTAGAGTGAACAGCCAAAGAAATCAATTTGGACAAAGGAATTGTCAAGTGAAACTTGCAGTACAGTAATGGGGATTTGCTGCTGGGTTTTGCAGTATCTTGCAGCAGCCAGATGTTCACTGGCTTGTCTGGAAAGTGTTCAGGGTTTTTTTTAAAACCTGTAGCCTGAAAGGCTTGGTCACCCCCACTGGTGCTGGAGTCCAGAGGGTTTCATTTCCCCACTGCTCTCTGCCAGCTCATCTTTAGGGGATGAATGATTTGGGGGACATTCAGTTGAGAAAGCAGCCAATTTTGCCAGATTTCCCAGTTGCTGTTGTACATTTAATTTGATCACCTGTAAATTTGCTGCTCTGATTTTATACTGTCTCAACAGCAGATTTTGAGGTATTTTGTGGGTTTTTTTCCCCTTTGTCTTTTCTAGTAAATACAAACTGTCTTGTACTCATCACTCAGAAACCCTCACCCCAGCTGATCAGCCTGAGTGCTGAGGGAGACAATGAGCCTTGAGCTGAGCTCTACCTGTGCCTGGCACCATCACCAGCTGGTTGGTGACCTCAGCCAGGGTGTGCCTCCTCTTGCCCCCTCGAGCTGCCTGCAGGGCAGCGAAGGCCTGGGCTGGGTCCTCCTCTGCCTCTCCTTCGGCCTCGATTCCTTCATCAATGGAGGTTTCCATCATGCTGGAGGGCAGGGACTGGCACCCTTTCCTCATCACCACGGGGGGCACGGGGTCCAGCAGGCAGCCATTCACCTGGGGGCACAGGGACAGCTTTGTTTGGACCAGCTCTGTTTGTGCCCAACTTTGGGCCCATTTTTCTTTGTTTTGTGCCCATCTTTCTTTGTGCCCACCTTTGGTTTATGCCCAGCCTTGTGCCTAACTTTGTGCCCAGCTTTGTTTTGTGCCCAGCTCTGTGTGTGCCCAGCTTTGGTTTGTGCCTATCCTTCTTTGTGCCCACCTTTGTTTATGCCCATCTTTGTTTGTGCCCACCTTTATTTGTGCCCACTTTTCTTTGTGTCCACCTTTGTTGATGCCCAGTTTTTTGTGCCTAGCTTTGTTTGTGCCCACCTTTGTGCTCACCTTTGTTTTGTGCCCACCTTTGTTCTGTGCCCAGCTTTGTGCCCACCTTTCTTTGTGCCCAGCTCTGTTTGTGCCCAGCTTTGTGTCCACCTTTGTTTTGTGCCCACCTTTCTTTGTGCTCACCTTTGTTTCATACCCAAAGAATCACCCTCACAAGCAGGAACTCCCTGGCCTGAAGGCACTTGGGATCTTTAATTCTGTGGAGTTAAGTAAGGCTTGCCATGTACAATTCTTCATTTCCTATTTACATTCCTTAACACTCAATTCTCTAAAATTAAATATTCTTATTCCCCCAGTTCTGTGCTCTCCAGGACTGGGGTTTTTTTGGGTTCTTTTTTTTTGGTTTTTTTTTTTTTGAGTTATTAAAAACTTTGCCAGCTTAGCCACAAGTATAAAATATTTCTGGAATGTGCAATACTGCTGTTCCCCCCTTCCTATACCTACTGTGCTCATTTATCAGGCTCAGATAAACACCAGGAAAGACCCCAGCCTTGCATTTCATCCTTGCAGGGCTGTGCTCAGGAATAACTCCATAAATGCACCTTTTTACCAGCACAACTCCACTTGATTAATGTTGTTCCCCTGCAAACACAGGTTGCCTGGAGAAGCTGTGGAATCTCCCTCCTTGGATTTACCCAGCCTGATAAAGCCCTGAGCAGCCTCCCACAGCTTTGAATCAGACCTTTAGAGGCACCTCCCCAACCTAAACTGCTCCTGGGATTTTAATTCTGGTTTTATTCTCCAAGCCACTTTGCCATGTACCTTAACTAATTCTTTGCCATATGAAATTATATGGGTTTTAAGGAAAAATATTATTTTTATAGATTTAATTTTTTATTCATTATTTATTTTTAATATACTGAATTACTGTATTATTTATATATTTAAAATATTTCATGAACATTCCATTTATTTATATTAGTATTATTTATATAGAAATATATATATAAAATATATTTTATATATAAATATATATATATAACCTTTTATTTATTTATTTATTTATTTATTTATTTATTTATAAATTAATTTCCATGTCCTGCAGCTTTTGGAGCCTCTGTCCTGTAATTACTGTGCTGCTGCACAACTGGGATCACACTGGCTAAAATATGGATGGAAAAACCACAACCCTTTACCACAAAACCTGGCACTGCTGCAGCTGATTTTATGTAAAGCCATTTTTTGGGAGCCATTCCTGAATCTTCCTCCAAGTTCTCTGGTATTTTGCAAAGGAGGAGTGTTTGGAAAAGAGATTTCACTGCATGGACAGCAACTCTTAACAAATGGTCTTGAGACAGAACTATATGGTAGGAAAATATCAAGAAACAGGTATAAATAATTTAAACAGCAGGAAAATGATGATTCCTGCACGGGAGATCTCTGGCTCTGCTGCCTCTGTTTTGACTGAATGGATTTTACCTCTAAATTTAATTTTTTTGAACACCTTCCTTCCCATTTGGGACTTCCCCACTCAAATGCCTGGCACTGATCTGGCAGAAAGGAGGAGCAGAACTCATCCCACGTTGGCTCCCTGCAGATTTTCCAGGGATCAGAGCCTGGAAATCTTTAGTGCTCATGTCCTACAAAAATTAAGAATATTCCCAAGTGAGTTCAGCCCTGCCACCTCACTGCTGTCACCTACCCTGGCCAAACTGCAGCTATAAAGCAAAATAAAGCTGGAAATGTTAATTTTGAAGTGCCTTTGAACTGGTTTGTGCTTTCCAGCTGCCACAGACCACACAAGGAGGCCGAGCTGAGAACCAGGGCCACACTCCTGGTGCTGGGAACAAACCAGGGAGCAATAAACCCTTCAAACTGGCAGGCAGGAAATCAAACCCCAGCTGGCACCAGGCAGGATAAATATGCTGAAATTCAAGTTATAACGTGGTGCAACATGAGAGAAAACAACAGAGGTTTTATGAGAGTCACATAGTTCATAAATGTAATTATTTTAAGCTATTTCCCCTCTCTTAATTGCTGGAGCTCCTTTTGGACACTTCAGCTGCATCCAGGACCCCTCTGTGTAAGAAGGAAGAGTCTTCAGAGCTCTTGAAAATACATTTTAGAAGAACAAGGAGAGGAAATCCACTTTTTTGGTTTTTTTTTTTCCCTTTCCAAAAGCAGTGTGGTGAGAATGGAATGTGAGCAAAGAACAGGAGGCAGAAGAATGATGAAAAAAGACACAGCTCTGGGGAGTCACAGGGAAGGAGAATTTGGAATACCTACAGCTCTTGGTGCTTAAATACTTAAATTTCAGGAAGCACTGCTGTGCTTTTAAAAGAAAACAATATTTTTTAGCTGGAATGATTTCTGGAAAAAAAAAACCCAAACAAGTAACAGGGTGATTTCAAGCTGTACCTTTGGTGTCTCAACCCTTTCCTCGTCCATAAAAGCTGCCTCTCCCTGGCAGCTGGAGGGAGGGAAGGAAAAGGTTTCTGCTCCTGAGGCTGAGGGGAGCCCAGGAGACTGCAGCAGCCTTGGGTTTGGGGAATGCAGGTTCACCGAGGGCACCACGGCTTGGGCCTGGAAAACAGAACTGAAAAACTCAAAACTGGAACACTTCGAGGTGGGGAGCAACGTCCAAAGTCACGGATGGAACAATGTGCAGCCCAGTGCCAAAGCAGAAGTGCAAGATTTATTTCTTGGTTCAGGATGAAGAACATTCTTAGCCTTTAAACTTGGGGAAAAAACAACACTACCACCCCCAAACAGCCAGGCCAGCCCCAAATGGAATTAAGCTCAGTACTTATCGAAGCTGACTTATTCCCAGCAGCACAGACAGAGTTTGGGGCTTTCTGGTGCTCTAAAACTCCTTTTTTATATTGAGTACAAACCCCCTGACTGCTACCCAGGAGGCTCAGGAATGGTTTCAATGACTTTTTTTGGGAAATTCCCTAAAAATCAGGAGAACAGGGATATTTTCCCCTGGTTTTGAACCTTTATTTCCTGGAGTGCAGTATCCACACCACTGGCCAAGAGGAAACAATCACCCTCAGCCAGGAGCTGTGGTGCCACCACGTGTGAAAACAAATTATCCTTGGGACAACTGGGAGACTGTAACTGAAGAAAAAAGCGGGAATGTGGCTCTAAAATGCAGGAATTCAGTACAAGGAACCCCCTTCCAGAGGTGTTTTATTCCTCCTTGTTCATCCTGCTTTTAATACATCTTAAAATTGATCATTAATATATCTTAAAATTGATCGTTTTCTCTGTGATATTATGACTTTCTATCACAAGAACCAAACTTAAACCCAGGCTTAATCTTTGCCACACTGTTCCTGGACCTGTGTTTTCATAACTGAAGCTGAGTTTCACCTCAGCAGAACCCAAATATCCCAAAGGGAATCTTCCAGGTCAGCCTTCCCAAGGCATCACTGGGAGAGGAGCAACGAGATCCTCGCTAAAGCCAAACCCAATATTTGCACTTTAGGCTTCAGAATGAAACTACACCAAGCAGTGAGGGATCCCAGGTGGGAAGGGAGGGATTTTGGAGGGGAATGAGGCAGAAGAGCCCAGGGCTGAGGAGGGAGCTGACCTTGGCCATGGTCTGCTTGGCGATGGCACTGGGCTGGCATTTTAAGGTTCAGGATGAAACATCACCAAGCAGCAGTATTTAAAATGCAATATTTACATTTTAGGCTTCAGAATGAAACTACACCAAGCAGTGAGGGATTCTAGCTGGGAAGGGAGGGATTTTGGAAGGGAATCAGGCAGAGAAGCCCAGGGCTGAGGAGGGAACTGACCTTAGCCATGCTCCGCTCAGTGATGGTGCTGGGCCGACATTTTAAGGTTCAGGATGAAACACCACCAAGCAGAGGGGGATTGTAGGGTGGGAAGGGAGGGATTTTGGAGGGGAACAGGGCAGAGGAGCCTGGGGTTGAGGAGGGAGAGGCAGAAGAGCCCAGGGTTGAGGAGGGAGAGGCAGAAGAGCCCAGGGTTGAGGAGGGAGCTGACCTAGGCCACGGTTTGCTCAGTGATGGCGCTGGGCCGGCATTTTAAGCATTTTAAACTTCAGGATGAAACCCCACCAAGCAGCGAGGGATTGTAGGGTGGGAAGGGAGGGATTTTGGAAGGGAATCAGGCAGAGGAGCCCAGGGGCGAGGAGGGAGCTGACCTTGGCCACGGTCTGCTCGGCGATGGTGCTGGGCCGGCGCTGGCGCGCGTCCACGCGCTGCTCCACGGGGAAGCTGCTCCGGTGCGACTTCAGCCTCTCCACCAGCAGGTAGTAGATGGCAGCAAAGTGGTTGTAGCTCTTGTTCTGCAGGGACTGCAAAAATAAAAATAAAAAAATAGAGCACAGTGTAGGAATGTGCCCCCTGTTGATGGAGTGGCCGAATTATTCTTTGTCAGCTTAAAAAGGTAAAAAAAGCCCAGAAGTTTCTCTCCTGAAGACACCTCATGGGACTTTTGGGGCTTCACCTCACACCTGGGGCTGAGGACAGGTGTGTTGTACCCCCATTTGAGGTGTTTTACCCTCATTTCAGTGCCTTTTACCCCCATTTCAATATGTTGTACCCCAATTTCAGTGTGTTTCACCCCCATTTGAGGTTTTACCACCATTTGAGGTTTCACCCCCATTTCAGTATGTTCTACCCCCATTTCAGTGTGCTTTACTCCCATTTCAGTATGTTTTACCCCCATTTCAGTGTGCTTTACTCCCATTTCAGTGTGTTTTACCTCCATCTGAGATGTTTTAACCCCTTTTCAGTATGTTTTACCCCCATCTGAATTTTACCCCATTTCAGTGTGTTTTACCCCCATTTGAGATGTTTTACCCTCATTTCAGCATGTTTTTACCCCATTTCACTATTTTACCCTCATTTCAGCATGTTTCACCCCCATCTCAGTGTGTTTTACCCCATTTAAGTGTTTCACCCCCATTTCAGTGTGTTTTACCCCCATCTCAGCATGTTTTACCCCCATTTATGTGTGTTTTATCCCCATCTGAGTTTTACCTCCACAGTTTTCTGCTGGTCTATGCCCAGGCTGTGCATCAGCCTCAGCACCTGCTCGTTGTACTCCCCCAGGGAGGGCTGGTTCTCCTCTCCTGCTGGGTACAGGATTGGCCTCTGGGCAGGAACCTCCACCAGCATCCACTTGTGCTCCTTGATCTGGGCAATGCTCAAACGTTTGGAGGGGTCCAGGACCAACATTCTCCTGATCAGGTGCTCACACTCTGTTGGAAAGGGGAAAATAAAAATAAGAATTTTAAACATTAGCGACCTACCAGCCCAGAAATGCATCACTGCTGCTAAAAACCTCTCAAAACGAGACTAAAAATCACATCAAAGTGGAGAAAACCCCAAATTCTTCATGGCCAGCAGCGCCATTACCCCTGCCCACCTTGTGGTTACCCCAGAATTTATTCAAACCACACCAAAATGAATAAAACCATTCCACTGTTACCTTCTGACATGAAATAAGGGATCCTGAACCTCCCCTCCAGCACTCTCTGCCTCAGGATGGGCAGGGTGGGTCCATCAAAGGGCAGGGCTCCACACACCAGCACATAGAGCACCACCCCCATGCTCTGTGGGGAAAAAAAGGGAATTTTCAGCTCAGTTCCAACCTCCCAGCAGTGTCTCTGAGGGTGCAAGCCAATTGTTTCTGCAGAAATAATTCTTTTCTGCAGAAAAAGGGAATTTAGATGCAAAGGAGGGAGCTGCACACAGGTGACTGAGAAGTGAACCCCAACTTCAGCTGAGAATTTGGGATATTTTTGTTATCATTAATTTTATTATTCATGTATTATTATTATTTATTATTATGATAATATTATTACATTATGTATTATTTATATTAGTTAATATTATGGCATATGTAGTATCTGATTTTTATTATACTATTTATATATTTATTACTAACGTTATTATATTTATTTATTATTTATTATATTATTTATATGTTTAATATTAATTTTATTATATATTTATTTATTGCTTATTATATTATTTATACGTTTGTTATTAGTATGATTATATTTATATTTCTTTATTATTTATTTCATTTGCTATTAATCTCAGCCTTGCCCAAACAAAAGCAACTCCCACACAGCAGCCACTCAAAGTGAAAAACTGTAATATTTTCCATTTCAAGCCTGTGGGGAGGAGTTTCTATGAACACTGAGTTTAGGGGATTGTTCAATATGAGCAAAAGGGGAAATTCTGGGCAAGAGCTCTGCTGCAATTGCTTATTCCTGGAAGGATGCAATGAACTGGCAGTGCCAGTGGGAATGTTCCACCAAAAAAATCCCAGTGAGAGAACCACAGCAGCCTGGCACAGCACTGGGTCTGTCAAGGGGGGAAAAAGCAGGTGCTGACCTCAAAGCTTTGTAAAAACGCTGAGATTTTACAATTAAATATAGATTTTTTTACAAAAGAAAACCCTGTTAAAAACTGAACTGGGGACTGCTGCAAGCCGAGCACCTTCACAGAATCCTTAACTCAGAAGTGAAGGTGATTTTATTTTAAATACCAACACCTTCTCAGGTTAAGAAAAATCAAGGATTCCAGATCTGCAGGTAAGAAAAATCAAATATTCCAGATCTGCAGGTTGAGAAAAATCAAGGATTCCAGATCTGCAGCTTCGGAAAAATCACATATTCCAAATCTGCAGCTTAAGAACAATCAAATATTCCAAATCTGCAGCTTCTGAACAATCAAATATCGGTTCCAGCCTCCCAGAAGTGGACTGGAATGCAGTTAAAATTCAGGATGATGGTACCCAGATGTCCAGCTGGGGTCCCTCGTACTGCTGCCCTTCAAAGACCTCTGGGGCTGCGTAGGGGGGGCTCCCACACCACGTGGTCAGAGGCTCCCCGCTCTTGTAGAAATTCCCAAAGCCAAAATCTGTGGGGAAAAAAAAAGAAGGGAAGAGGAAAAGTCACTCCAAGCTTCCACTGCAGCACACAGAATAATTCCAGGCACGCCCCTCTGTGATTCCATCCCAAATCCTTCTGTGGGGACAATCTCAATCCCATATTGGGATGCTGGATGTTCTCTGTTTTTTGCTGGTTTTGTGTTGTGGAATTATTGAAACGCTGCAAAACCTTCACAGCCTGGAGGAGCTTTGAGTACAGTTGTAAAAAGCCATCGTTAAAATTCAACAAACTGACAGTCCCAGCAGATAAATGAGATTATTGATTTGCCAGGAGATAATCTGAGATTTCCTGGGCTTTCCTGAGGTGCTTTCTAGCCTTGCATACACAACAAATTTTGACAAGCTTTGGAGCTGGGAGGAAGGAGCTGTGCCAAGAGCAACAGGATGGGAAAGCACGGGGACTTTAGCTGGGAAGGACAGACAGACTTTAGCGGCTACTGGGGCTGTCTGCAGCCCACAAATAAAACATTCTCTTAAATGTTGCTTTTTATGGCTTCGTGCAGGACCAGCTGTGCTCTGATATTAATCAGAATTTTTATAATTCAGGGGTCAAAAGCAAAAGGAGCTCAGAGACAGAGGCTGGTGCTTCTCCCCTCGAGCTGGTGCTGCTGTGACAGGGGTGACAAACAGGGTGACATCAGGCTGGGGATGCAGCTCTGAGTGCTCCTGGGAGGTGACAAACAGGATTCTGGGAGGTGACAAACGGGGCTCAGGCTGGGGATGCAGCTCTGAATGCTCCCAGGGATGCTGGGAGGTGATAAACAGGGTGACATCAGGCTGTGGATGGAGTCTGAATGTTCCCAGGGATGCTCTGAGGTGACAAACAGGGCTCAGGATCTTGGATCCAGCTCTGAATGCTCCTGTGAGGTGACAAACAGGACTCTGGGAGGTGACAAACAGGGCTCAGGCTGTGGATGCAGCTCTGAATGTTCCCAGGGATGCTCTGAGGTGACAAACAGGGCTCAGGATCTTGGATCCAGCTCTGAGTGCTCCTGTGAGGTGACAAACAGGACTCTGGGAGGTGACAAGCAGGGTTCAGGCTGTGGATGCAGCTCTGAATGCTCCTGTGAGGTGACAAGCAGGGCTCAGGCTGTGGATGCAGCTCTCAATGCTCCCAGGGATTTGGTGAGGTGACAAACAGGGTGACATCAGGCTGTTGACCCAGCTCTGAATGCTCCCAGGCTGCTGGAACGCTGACCAGCAGATCCCAGAGCTGATAAATGCTGTGGTTATCATAGGCTCTGCTGAATCATCCCATTCACCCTGCCTGTGCTGCTCAGAGGAGCCAGAAAACCACGGGAGATCCCTCAGAAGCAGAGAAACAGAGAGATTTAACAAAAAAATCAGAAAAAGTCACCCTGGAGCTGGTTTGGGGCAGCAGAGCAGAGCTGGGGCTGCTGACACAGAGCTCGGGGGGAAAGGAGTGGGAGCTGCTTTCCCAGCAGCCCCTAATGCATCTCTACCTGCAAGACCACTCAAAAATGAAGCATTTTGGGAACAGCTTTGGTTTTTGGAGCTGGGACTGAGCACCTTGCAGCGCCCTAAACCCCTGGTACGTGCAGAACCCGACTGTCCCAGCCCTGTAGGGGACGAGGGTCAGCACACCCGATACCCCGCAGGGTGAACCCTGGCACCTGGGCACCATCAAAGGCTGCTGCCAGCCAGGCTGGCTGCCAGGCAGGCTCTGAAGGTCAGGGCGTCACAGCAGAGCCCCGGGTGTCACACAGAGCCCTGACGGGCAGGGACGGTGACGCCACCGCGGCCCAGGGACGTCACCGGGCCCGGGGGCCAAGGCCGGCTCAGATTCCAAACCTCTGCAGGAGCCAGGGGTGCAACAGGACAGCACAGCCCTGCTGCCCTCCCTCCATCATCCCCCTGCAGCTCTGCAAAGCCTTCAGCTGGAATAACACAGAGGGGACAACAGAACCCACCCCAAATCCCCCCATCCCTCTGGGCAACCCCCAGCACGGTGTCACCTTTTCCCCTCTTCCCTTTTTCCTCCATTTCCCTTTTTTCACCTTTCCCCTTTTTCCCTCTTTTCCTTTTTCCCCCTTTTCCCTTTTTCCCCTTCCCCTTTTTTCTCCATTTCCCTTTTCCCCCTTTTTCCCCCCTCTTCTCTTTTTCCACCTTTCCCCTTTTTTCCCTTTTCCCCTCTTCCCTTTTTTCACCTTTCCCCTTTTTTCCCCTTTTCCCCTCTTCCCTTTTTTCACCTTTTCCCTTCTTTCACCTTTCCCCCTTTCCCCTATCACAGCCAGACTGCTGTTGTGATTTTTTTTAATCATTATTCCCTTTTTCTTCCCTCAGAATTGCCTTGGCCACGGTGACAATGCCTCAGGAGGCACGGAGCCATTCCTGCTCTCCACAGGAGCATTTTGCCACCTCGTGTAGGTGTCCTTAAATCTGATTTCTCCCCTCACTTATCTCGGATTTGTCAGGTTTTCAACATCCTCGTAGTGCAGATAAATATCAGGTTTTTATCTCAGAGCTGCAGCTCTCCCTCGGGTGCCACCCTCATAAATCTTCCTATCAGATTCACAAGTACAAGAACATTTATTTGTAAGCACAGCTAAAGAAAGCATGACCTGCTTGGGAGCACAAGGATTTCAAATCCTAAAAAAAGTGACATTCTTTGCCTGTCCAGACTGGGATTTAAAGTCACCTCTTTGAAGAAATCACCAAAAAGAAACATGAAGAAATCTGAGCAGCAAAAAGCCAATGTAAGAGAAGCCTCAGGTTTATGTTATTATTATCTTTAGATGATGAATTTTGTGACACATAAAGGTTTTATTTCTGGTCACCAAAAGGCCCTCAGGAGCAATGAGACATCCTGGAGGTGCTGCTGGCCCCTCAGAGCAGGAGAAGGGCAGAACTTGCAGTGCTGAACTGGCTGGAGAGCAGCTCTTGGCTGGCTCTGATGGCCCTGTGACAGCACAGACGATTGAGTTTTATTGGAAAATCCATGAATGAGAGGCTGTAATTGCTACCAGAAGGAGCAGCCACAGTGAGTGGGAATTCCTCACCAGCCCCTGTGCCTGCAGTGCTGTCCTGTACACCTGGACCATGATTGCCCCACTCTGCCTCAGCCCTGCACTTCTAAAGCTCCAATTTCTTCCCTTTCCATGACCAATGAAACACCAGAATCCTTCAGATCTGAATTCCAGCAGCACAAAGCACTGCCAGACACCTCCTGACTGGCACTGGGCTTTTTCCTGTAATACAGGAATTAAAACCAGTGCTCTCTATGTCAGCAACTGGCTCTTAGCTTTAAAAAATCCAATTCTGCTCTGTTGTTGGACAAAATAATTCCCTGGGTGGGGGAGATCAGCATTATTTGTTAGGGTACACAACTTCTTGTGCTCACCCCTTTTGTCTCCATTATTCTCCCCACACAAATGGCTGGGAAACAATTTGTAAGCACTCCAGCATGGATAGCATCCATGAAAACCCTTTCAAAGAAAAAAGAACCAGGATTTAGTCAGGATCCTGGATGCTTGCTCCATGGGGCTTCCTCAATTTTTAATTACTGCACTGTCAGTTGAGTTGCCCCACTTTTTGGAGTGGCGAGGATTCAGTTAAGCACAAAACAATCAGGAGTCTCTCATTCTCCCCCTTCCACCTTGTTCCTTTTTTGCCATTGCTGATCTGTCACAGCCATTCTGGATCCAAAGTGGTCATTTTTAACCCCAAAAATGGCTCCTTCCAGAGGAAACATCACTGATATTCAAGGGGAAAAATGTGCCAGCCCTCAAAAAAATCCAAAATAAAACAAACATATGCCAGCCACAGAATTGTAAAAGGACTGAAATTGGGCTCATTACCAGAGGACTGAGATTATATAATGGAGTGATCTCCTTAACATTTCCCTGAATCTGCACGTCAAAAACAAACAAAAAAAAACCAACAAAAACCCCCAAAAAAGGCCATCATTTGCAGCATTGTGTTCAGTTGAATAAACTCTGTGTTTGTGCAATCTGCAAATATTGGCTCTGCACAGTTGTGGTATTTGGTTTCTCAATCTCATTACCCCCTTCAGAATAATCTTGAATTTTGAAGGTATCATTTTTTCGAGCGCACATCACGCCAATGGAATCTGTTTTCCCCTTAAAAATGGAAAAAGCCAGCCTGAGATTTCAGCCCCATTTGCAATGTGAGAAATGGCAGAGCCACTGCAGCTTCTGCTGAGCCTCCAGCAGGATGGCAGAGCCTCTCCCTGGTGCCTCCAGAAGCCTCCCAGAAGGAGCTCCAGAGCTATAATTAATCCATTCTCCTAAAACGAGGAGCAGAACTCAATCTGCCTGCCTTGCAGAGAGCCACAGGGAGCTTTTGTTGGAGGAGAAATGTGAGCCTGGCAGATAATGGGCACAGAGGTGCTGATGAAGGCAAGGTATGAGCAGCAAACCTGACCCACTTCAGGGGCTGAGTGCTGAGCAGCCTCTCCTGACGTCAATGCACATTTCCCTGTCCAGCAGCAGCTCCAGCCTCCTTCAAAATAACAGTCCCTGCCTACCTGGGCTGCTGCAATCTCCTGCAGGGTGTCACAGTCTCCTGCAGCCACCTCAATCTGGGGCTGCAAGGACAAAAACAGGAGCTGGGTCCCCATTCTGAGCAGGTTTGCGTTTCACTGGTGGATTTCTGGCTGCACAGCAAAGGTGGAGCTCAGAGGGAGCTCAGGGAGCTGAAATGCCTCAGATGATGCCCTCAAAAAGCAGCAAAGGCAAAGGACACAGCACCAGTGCAGCTGCTGAACTCTGGGGAGAGCCAGGCAGGGCTGCCTTGCCAGTGCTGAGCACAAATCTCCCATTAAACCTGGCAGGGAATTCCTCACCTTCCCCCTTCTCGATGGACATTTTATCTCATGGATACCTTCAGTTTTGCTACTTACACTAAAATCTGAGGGCTTTGCTCCCAACCACCTCCTATCTTTTAGAAAATAAACCTATCAAAGCTCTCACCTCAATTCTTTACTCATCCTCTGCTTCTTGTCCAGTTAGAGAGAAAAGATCCTTTAAATTCTGTCTGTCCCTGTCCTTGCAGAGCAATATTAACACAAAACTATCGGATTTCAGTCCAGCCTCAGGCATCAGAGGTGGCAATCTTATGAACCCACAGGTTCTGGAACACTTTTGAATGTTAGTTTATTCTCCTGATGGCTGAAATACAGAGGTGACTTTGTGCATGTTTCAGTGTTTGATAAAAACATTTGTGTTCTTGAGGAGTAAAAAGCTTCAATGAAAGCCTTGGAAGCAGCAGAACAAACCAAGAGGCCCATTGGAAGCTTAGGAGAGTTTATCAAAATAATTCATCAGTTTTTGTGCTGTTTTTTTCAATTCCTACATGACCTAAAACCAGAGGAAAACCCCAGCTATCAGAGCTGGGATCCTGGCTGCCCTCTGTCCTTCCCAGCCTGATAAATGAGCCATGAGCAAGATGAACAACTGGAAGAGGCTGTTCCCAGCGATCTGCACAGACCAAATAACTCCAAAAATTCCAGATAAACCCTGGGCAGTTCGTCATCCTTCTCCTCTGCAGTGAAAAATCCAACAACTGACTCGGCACAAATCACTACAAAGTTTCCAGCAGCCTGAACTTTCCTCCAGCTCCTTCAGCAGCCAGGCTGGACACAGGGAGCTCTTATCAACCTGATAAGGACTGAGATCCATGGAGGAACCAGTTCATGGGCTCATCTGCATGCAGCCCACCTGTAATTAACTCTGTGCACTGGAGAAGTGGAGCAGGAGAGCAGCTGGGCCAGGGCAGAGCTGATGGAATCTCCTCATCCCATTTCCAGTATAGTTCTAATATACCATTTTCTTTTAATATAATATATATCATAAAATAATAAATCAGCCCTCTGAAACATGGAGTCAAGATTCTCATCTCTTCCCATTTTGGGGTTGCCTGCAAATTCCACAAGGCAGGAGTTCAGTCCAGCATGGAAAATCAGGTGAGTCTGTGCAGGGAAATTCTGAAAGGGACCCTGGTTCACCTGGGAGCAACCAAGCTGGAGCCCCTGAGAGAGCACTTTAAGGTCCAGAGCCTTTCCTAGGAAGCATAAAAAGAGCTGAAATACCCCAGATTATCACTTAAATATGAAATCCCCAGCGCCAGAACAGCTCTGAACAGCTCTTGGCTCTCCTGAGATGCTTTGGAAGGAGCTTCTCCCAGGGGATTTGCATCCCTGCAGTGCTCAGGACATCCAGGGCTGGAAAATCTCTGGATGCAGGAGCTGAGAGGAAAACAAGCAGAGGTCACTCTGGAAATCTGAATTCTTGTGTTAGGCAGGAATTCAATCCTGGAATTCAGCAAGGAAAGAGCTGAAATACCCCAAATTATCACTTAAATATGAATTCCCAGTGCCAGAAGAGCTCCTGGCTCTCCTGAGATGCTCTGGAGGCAATTTCTCCCAAGGGACTTACATCCCTGCAGTGCTCAGGACATCCAGGACTGGAAAATCTCTGGGTGCAGGAGCTGAGACCCCTGAGGAGCTCTGGAAAACTCTGCCAGGCTGAACACCACGAGGTGGAGAGGGATCAGAGGCCAAAAACGTGGCAGTGAAGGCCACGGAAAGAAAGCACAGATGAACAACAGCACAGAAATTCCCTTTTTTCAGCTCAATTCCCCAGAGCAAGGGGGTGACTGGCAGCCCTCAGAGTGAATTTAGGATTTATTCAGTACAAACTGGTGTGGTGAATCAATTATCTCTCAGCCATAACTCTCCAGGTGCTCTGATTGCTGCTGGAGGGGGGGTTCAAGTATGAAATCAGAAATGAGCAACGGAAAAGCGCCCCAGAAATGGCAGCACTGATGAACCCACCTGGGGAAGGCTCCACAACCCTACCAGCGTGCCAGAAATGCCAGCAGGGAAATGAAAAGGTAAAATAATCCAGAAATGTTTCATCATTTCACCTTTCTCAGCCTGAGAAAGGGGAATTCTTTCTCCTTCCTTCACTCCTTCCCTTCCTGCTCCCCCTATCAATGAAGGCTGAAGTTCAACAGTCCCCCAAATCAAGAAATTCTCTATTTTACCCATCTCCAGCCTCTCTGGGCTAAAGTCAGCATGGAAGGATCCGTGGAATTGTAACGAAAATGATTTCTATTGCTAGCAACATCTGCTGTGTCTAAATTTATAATTAAAGTGAAATCATGCATGCAAAAAGGAACAAAAAAAATCAATAAGCTTCCATTTTGAGTTGTTCTTTTTTTTATTTTCTAATGTTGAAAGACGTTATTTGATTAACTCTGTTTTAACCTGAACATCTGGCAGCTTTGAAGACAGCTATAAAAAATGTCTATATATAATATAATGTCTATATATATATGTAATATATAATTAATACATATAATATGTATTAATAATATATTATATATATATAATGGCTATAACTATCATAATGTCTATATTATATATAGACATTACATAAAATTATATAATTATATTATATATAATTAATATATATATTATATCTACAATGTCTATAACTATTATAAAATGTTTCTAACTAAATATTTTTTTTTCCCTGGAAGTTAATATTGGAAATTTGGACGTACTTTGACACCCACCATGGAGAAAAATTCATGTGGAAAACCAAGACGGAATCTCAGGCAGCAACAGAGGAGGGGTTTAATAAAAAAAATACATAAAAATAAAGTGGAATACCTGCTATTTTGATGTTCATGTTGTTGTCCAGCAGGAGGTTCTCAGCTTTGAGGTCCCTGTGCACGATTTTCCTGCCGTGGCAATATTCCACTGCTGACAGGATCTGCCAGAACTTGCGCCGCGCCTCGGGCTCGCTCAGGCGCCCGTGGCTGGCCAGGTAATCTGGGAAATAAAAAGAAACCACCCCAAATTAACAAATCTGCTCTAATCAGCCTGGACAGCAGGCAGCAATGCTGATTTTTAATGGTTTTGCCCCAAAAAATTAGCACAAGGAAAATCAGTGTTTTCCAGGCTCTTGCAGCTGATCCGCCGAAAAATGGAAAAAATAAGGAAAATTTTTCTTTCCTTTTATAGCTACCTGGTCAATATTTTCATTTGCATAATATTTCATATTTTTCATAATATTTTCTTGGTAATCTGGGAAACAAAAGCAGCAGAACTCCAATAAATCAGGTTCAAATCAGGCTGGGCAGCAAGCAACAAGACTGAAATTTAATTTCTCCCAAATAATTAGCACTCAAACCAGTTTCCAACTTGCTGCTCTCCCACTCAATCTTCCAAAAAAATGGAAAAAAAGAAGAAACTCTTCATTGCTCCTTCTTCTACAGCTACCTGGTCAATATTTCCACAATATTTTCACACCACAATTCTTGGGAACACTTGGAATCATTTACTTCACCATCCTGGAGACTTCAAACTTTAATTCCTCTTAAGTTTCACATCACACTTCACCCTCTGAAGCCTCAGCAGTGCCTGTGTGGTGGATAAATGTATTTTTTTTTTTTTTAATTTCTGGGAATAAAACCAGCACCCCAAAGGTGCCCATGCTGACCTCTCTCTCCTCTCCACTGCGTCACAGGCAGAGAGAACATTTTGTTTTCATATTTGATTACATTGTAAAAACCAATGGCAGCCCTGAAACCAAAAACTCCATTTATCCTCAGGAACAAAAACAAGGGGAGCAGCAGCAGCTGGGTGAGGGAGCAGCTTCCAGAGCCCTGTTTTGGGGGAAAAATCAGAGAATCAGGGGCTGGGATGGGCTCAGAACACCCCACAAAGAATGCAGGTAATGGCCACGGAGCAGCCAGAGCAGAGATTTTAGAGTGATTCATTTTATAATGATTAATTTTAGAGTGATTAATTTTATCTTCTACAGCACTTGTGCAACATCAGATCCCAGCAGCAGCACCTTGCCCAGCACAGCTCCAAACCTGCCTTGGTTATGGGATTGCTCCCTGTGTTTTATGGGATTTTAACTCAAATATTATTTAGGATGCTCTGTTAGCCTGTGTTTTACAGGATTTTTAATTCAGATATCATTTAGAGGTCTTTGTTAGCCTGTGTTTTATGGGATTTTTAATTCAAATATTATTTAGGGGGGCTGTGTTAGCCTGTGTTTTATAGGACTTAATTAATGTATCATTTAGGGAGCTTTGTTAGCTTGTGTTTTATAGGATTTTTAATTGAGGTATCATGTAGAGGTCTTTGTTAGCCTGTGTTTTATAGGATTTGTAATTCAAATATCATTTAGGGGCTTCGTAACTTTGGCAATATTTTCATTTCAACTCTTCTCTGTGGTCAGAGCTGGTCTGTGGGAGCTGCAGCTCTGAAAACTCAGCTCAGAGCTCCCACCCCACCTCACACACTCTCAGCTGGTTTCACTTGGCAAAGCACAAGAACAAACAAAAGCCTGGCAGTAAGGGGAGATCATAATATTTGCAAGCTAAATATCACTCAGGCACAGAGTGACTGACAAATCATATGACAGCAAGGTGAAGTCAGATATCAAAGGCACAAACTCAATTAGCCCTGAGCTGTTAATCCAGCGTTTGTTGGCAATGCAGAACGAGTTCATGGTAGGAGTGTCGGGGTAGGACAGTCAGGATGGATGGAGATGAGAGATCTCTGCAGCCAGGGCTTGGAATTTGGGGTTTATTGCAAAGGGCCTGGGTGCAGGGCCCTGCTGGGAGCTGCCAGGCACAGCTCAGAGCAGGCCTGAGAGAGAGAAAGAGGTAAAGAGAGCGGTAAAGAGGATAAGAGAGTGAGGTTCAATAAATCTTCTTCTGGTCGTGGAATTTGGGGTTTATTGCAAAGGGCCAAGTGCAGGGCCCTGCTGGGAGCTGCCAGGCACAGCTCGGAGCAGGCCCCAAAGAGGAGCCCCAGAGAGGGAGAGAGGAATAAAAGCAAGAGGGAAAAAGAGAGCAAAGTTCCCGTTACAATACCATGAATCTTCTGTGCTGAATATTCTAATTCTCACTAACCAATCTAGTCCAAGATACAAATCCTATAACATTTACATACAGCCTATAAGAATCATTACATTACCATCCTGTGTTACATTTTAAACCCTAAAAACTCCTCTTTGGGCCCCTTCTGCCAAGCTGTAGGGTCTGCCCTGACCCTTGGAGCTGTCTGCAAGCAGAGGGTGTTGTTCCATCAAAAGGGGATCACCTTCAGCCAGCCACACCATTGTTTTCCAGGTGTTCAGTAACTGAGGGAACTCAAAGCTTGCTTTCATTTCAATCTCGCTTATAGTTTCCATATTCTCAAATATTGGCAGGCAATCATATTGATAAGGCTTTCCTATTTCATCTTCCCCAGCACTCATGAAGCCAAGCTGGCCTTGGCTTTTATGGCCCTGCCAGGATTTATTGAGAGATCCCAAACTCAGAACAGATCCCTGGTTCTGGGATCAGCCCTGTCCCTCCTGCAGCTGCAGGGGTTGTGCATTAACCAGAGGGCAAACAGGGACGGGCATGGTGCCAGCCCTGGGCACAACAGCCACTGTCCAGGGACCCTGCTGGGGACACCGGGACCTGCTGGGGACACCAGGGACCCTGCTGGGGACAGAGGCACAGCTGGAGCTGCTGCAGAGCCCAGGGCATCCTAAGGGGCTGGAATAGCAAAGCCACCTCTGCCAGGAAAGCTCCACATTTCTACATTTATCTCAGCCTGGTGTCACCCTCTGGCTACACCTTTCTACAGCAGGGTTTGGGTTTTTCTTAAAGATTTTATTATAATTATAATTTAAAAATATAAATATATATAATTATAAATATTCACATTGCATAATAATAAAAAATTATTTAAATTCTATTTTAAATTATATAAAAATATAAAAATATATTTATATTGTAGAATAATAAGAATTTTAAATAATTAATAAAAATTTTTAAAAAGTAATAATTTCTGTTCTTAATAAAGATTTAGTTTTAGTATAGTTATATTATTTATATATTTATTTATGATCATATTATAATTATATTTATTTATTGTATATGTATTATATAATACATAAAATGTATATAAAATTATATATTCTATTAGAATATTATATATATTACATTACATTATATTATATTATATTACATTATATTACATTACATTATATATAATGTATATATTATATATATAATACATACTGTATATATACAATCTATATGTATTATATAATACATATTGAATAGATAAAATAATGTATATTATACATATAATGTGTATATATGTATATAATTTTATAGATTTTTTATTTTATTATAATAAAATAGAAGCCAGAAGTGATTTTGGATTCGCAGCCAAAAGAGCAGGATTTCTGTCCCAAGACAAAGCCCAGCAAAAGGACAAAAGGCAGTGGAAACCAACTGAAACAGAGGAAACAGAATTTCAAAACTGAAAGGTTTTCAACTCTGCAGTTGCACAGAAATATTCAATCTAAGAACAGACCCATATTTACACAGACACCAGGAGTGTGCCAAGAAGTTGAACATGGAAATATTCTCCTGCTTACCGAAAATCTCCCCATTTTTGGCAAATTCTGTCACGAGGTACAGCATGCTTTTGGTCTCCATCACCTGTGGATGCAGAAATCACACATGAGGGCTCGTGGGAAAAGCAAAAAAGCCAAAAACCACACAAAAGAATCTTTATTTTTATGGTTCTCTCCTAAAGCTGTGAAAGTTCTGCCTCACACCTGGAATTGTCACAATCTTCCAATGTGTGCAAACAAAATAATCAAGAGCTTCACTGAGAGTGAAAAATCCCCCACTTCAAAAAGACATTTCAGATTTCAGGACAATTTCAAGGTATTTTGGGTTTATTTCAACAACCTCAGAGAAACCTTTCAGCATCAGCTGAACTTGTCCATGGGCAAGAGCTCTGTGAATTTGATTCTGCATTTTATTTATGAACTGGCCTGAAAGTCCCAAGAGACTGCTCACAAATAAAAGCAAACCAGGCAGACAACTTGAATTTTAAAAAATAATAAACTCATTTATCAAATGCATTTTTAACCAGTCACTGAAGGAGTGAGCACCACCATCCCTCCAAGTGCTGATCTTCAGACTTTATTTAAATATTCCCAATTTCTCTTCTGCCATTTTTGAGTGGTGTCATTAATTCAGAAGGGAACTGAGGGAAGATATCATCAAATAATAAACTGCAATTTTATAAATTGCAAATTTAACTCCTTAAGCTCCACCTCTACCTGGCACATCAATATTTTGAAAGACCAGTTTTATTTTTTAAACAGACCATTTATTTTTGAACTATTATAAAGGCCAGTTTCTTCTGCATAAAACTAATTTAAAGCTGAACTGGTCTTAACTGGGATCTTCATTTTTGTTTAGCAGAACTAAGAGAGGGAAAAAAGTAGGAAAAAATGGGAAAAAGGGGGAAAGAAAGGAAAAAAAAAGGGAGAAAGCCCCTCTGAGCCCACCTGGTAGAGTTTTATGATGTGTGGGTGGTCGAGCATCTTCATGATCTGCACCTCCCTGTAGATCTTCTCCAGGTTCACAGCATCCAGCTGAGATTTGTCAATGATTTTTATTGCCACCTGCAGACCAAGAGCAAAAATGAGGTTTAAGAACTCCCCCAACGCGCTCCCCGTGAGTTCACCCTCGTTAGGAAAGGGAAAATGCAGCCCAAGGTAACTGGAGCCTTTCTGGGGAGTTCTTAAATGCAAATCCCAGGCTGAAAAATACAGCAGGGCAGCACTGGAAGGGTCTGGGGTCCCTCCAAGGGGCTGCAGGGCTCTCAGCCACAGCAGCATGTGAGGAAAAGCAGGTTTTCAGTGAGAAAAAGCAGATTTTCCATGAAAAACCCAGATTTTCTATGGAATGGAAGGCACAGAACAGGTGAGGGAGGCCAGTGCTCCAGACGCTCTTAAATCAACAATTTGCAGTGACCAAAATCTTCTTAATGGTGCCCATTTCTGGAGTCAAGGTGACAAATCTGAGTCCCACAACAATGATATTTTAAGAGAAAAACTTGGCTCCACACAAACAATCCAAACCTAGGGGATCCATGCAGTTGCAGCTGTGACATGTTTAATTAATTCAAATGCTGTTATAAAAGGGGATCTGCAGTTCACCCCTTCAGAGAAAAAACTCTGCAGATGAGTTTATCAGTCAAACCTTGGAAACACATCCCAGTTAGTTCACAAAACACATCCTGGCCCTGCTGGCCTTGTTTTTAGCCAATAAATGCAAAGAGAAGATAACTCTAGATGTTGAAGGGATTAAAAAGCTCCAACAGAAGACATTTAAAGTTGAAACCAGGAAGAAAGTGAAAATTCAGCCCCTGCACATGCAAAGGGTAAAAATGCTAAATAGTGCTGAATATAGGAGTGGTGTTGATTCAGCCTGAATGTCAATGTGTTCATGCTGAAGCAGGAGCAAACAATGTGAGTCCCACTAATGCTTCCAATTATAACAGAATTTCACAAACTATTGAACAGAGGAGAGCTGGAGACAGAAATCCACGGGAGGTGAGCCTCATTATCTGCTGACACTGATTGTGGGCCCACCTGATTGACAATTAACAATTTCTTGACCTCAGCTCACTCTGATTTTCCTTCTTTAAAAATCCCTTTTCTTTCCCCAACTCCCAGGAAAATGTACAACTTCAAGTGTGCAGGAAATTTATCCATAAAATGGATAAATTTTGATTTTCCTCTGCTTTCCTTCTTAAAATCCCCTGTCTTCCATAACTCCCAGGGAAATTTACAACTTCAAGTGTGCAGGAATGTAAAATGGCTATACCTGCTAACACTGATTATGGACCCACCTGAGTTCCCAATTAACTATTTCTTGACCTCAGCTCACTCTGATTTCCCTTCTTTAAAAATCCCCTGTCTTTCCTCAACTCCCAGGAAAATGTACAACTTCAAGTGTGCAGGAAATTTATCCATAAAATGGATAAATTTTGATTTTCCTCTGACTTTCCTTCTTTAAAAATCCCCTGTCTTTCCATAACTCCCAGGGAAATGTACAACTTCAAGTGTGCAGGAATATAAAATGGCTATACCTGCTAACACTGATTATGGACCCACCTGAGTTCACAATTAACTATTTCTTGACCTCAGCTCACTCTGATTTTCCTTCTTTAAAAATCCCCTGTCTTTCCTCAACTCCCAGGAAAATGTACAACTTCAAGTGTGCAGGAAATTTGTCCATAAAATAGATATACCTGCTAACATGGATATACCTGCTAACACTGATTGTGGGCCCACCTGATTCACAATTAACTATTTCTTGACCTCAGCTCACTCTGATTTTCCTTCTTTAAAAATCCCCTGTCTTTCCTCAACTCCCAGGAAAATGTACAGCTTCAAGTGTGCAGGAAATTTATCCATAAAATGGATATACCACAGCAGAGCAGCAGCTCCTCCACTCAAATGCAGATTAAACACCTCAGCTCATTCTGCATCCTCATCTTGCCAGGACCAGGGGAGGATTTTACAGAAGAACCACTTGAAAATACTTAAGATCCAGCAAAGTCTTCCCGAGGATGTGAGGAGGAGCAGGGAATTCAGCAGCTCCTTTTGGAGCTCAGCTGTCTCCTGATGACAGGAAAAGGGATGTAATTCTTAGAGGTGGAGAAGCTCCTTCAAGGCACAGAGCAGTTTCCTATGTGAAAAGTGTGTTTTGTTCCTAAACAGGCAGCTTGCCAAAAACTACTGGCAACAGTCTGAAACAAACAAAAGAAAATCCCAAATTTCAAGATATAATGTCAGCACATCCTTCACCTGACAAGGAAAACCAAAAGGGAATCCCTGATCTCCCCCTGCCACCAGCTTTTGCTGCTTGAGGAGTTAAACTCCAAGGTATCTTTGCAGCTTCCATGGTTTCTTCTCATGTAAAAACCCAAGGAACTGCACTTATTTCCTTCCCTCTTCCACTGAGGGCCCAGGGAATGGGAGTTTGCTCAATCCTCCCCTGACATCTGGGAATTGCAGCTGCCAAGGAGTGAGCATGAAATGCTTGTCAAAAAAAGATGAAAGTTCTTGTGCTCCTCAGTTACTCTAACTGTCACTTTCCATTGTTTTTGTTTTATTCATTTAATTCTTGAAAGGAAAAACAAAGGCAAGAAGCAAACACCCAAACAAAACAAAACAAAAAAAAAACCCAAAACCACAACACAACCTCCTGTTACGAATTCACATTCAAACAGAGCTTTGTCCCTGCAGGTTACAGAAATTCAGATTTGTTACCCCAGGACGTTCTTAAAATAGATAAAATGCATTAAAATTAACCAACACAACTTCCTGCAGTCTGGAAAAACTCCACATTTTATTGTGTGGCACAGGGAGCTGCTGTCTGTGCTGGAGTGAATACCTGAGCACACCTGAACTGGTGCCACAGATCAAACCAAGGGCTTATTTTCCATACTTTTTCCCAGCGAAAAACACAAATTCCCTGTAACAGCAGCCAGGTGAAAGCACATCTGGGAGCACAGGGAGAGCCAGGTTTTATTTTCCCCTGGGGAGCAGCGAGCAGAGCTCCTCTGCAGGGGATTAATCCTTGGGGAAGGGGTTAATTAAGGATTTAGGGGTGGGTTCCCAAATTCCCTGCTTTTTCCAAGCAGCACCTTCACTACTCCAAGCCTTTTCCCTATTCCCTACACTCCAAACCTTTTCCTTATTCCCTACACTCCAAACCTTTTCCTTATTCCCTACATTCCAAACTTTTTCCAACTTCCCTACATTCCAAACTTCCCCACATTCCAAACCTTTTCCCAATTCCCTACACTCCAAACCTTTTCCTTATTCCCCACACTCCAAACCTTTTCCTTATTCCCCACATTCCAAACTTCCCCACATTCCAAACCTATTCCCTACACTCCAAACCTTTTCCCAATTCCCTACACTCCAAACCTTTTCCTTATTCCCTACACTCCAAACCTTTTCCCTATTCCCTACACTCCGAACCTTTTACTTATTCCCTACATTCCAAACCTTTTCTCCATCCCCTACATTCCAAACTTCCCCACATTCCAAACCTTTTCCTTATTCCCTACATTCCAAACCTTTCCCTTATTCCCTACACTCCAAACCTTTTCTCTATTCCCTACACTCCAAACCTTTTCCCTATTCCATTCCCGTCCTATTTCACTGGAAGCAAATCTCCCCACCTTCTCCCAACTTTCCAATTATTATTCCTGCTCCCTGCTCTCCTCCTCCCCAGGAAAATCTCCGCTCATTTCCACACCTCATTAGCAGGAGCTGCCCTGGGATCACAGGATTTCTGCGCAGCAGGATCAAGGATGGAGCGTGGCAGGGAAAAGCCACGTGGCCTCCACTCAAATGGCACCAAACACCCAAACAAGGCAGGCAAAGGTCGGGTTCAGCCCCCCCCGGGAGGACTGGCACTAAAAAGGGTCAGGCAGCACCTCTAGTCCTAATATCTTTAATTAATTTATTTATTTCTAATATCTTTATCACTTAATGTCTTTATTAATCCACCCCTGGGTGGACTGGCAGTAAAAAAGGTCAGGCAGCACCTCTATTCCTACATATCTTTCTTTAATTTATATATTCCTGATATCTTTATCACCTAATATGTTTATTAATTCCCCCCCTGGGTGGACTGGCAGTAAAAAAGGTCAGGCAGCACCTCTGTTCCTACAGATCTTTCTTTAATTTATATATTCCTAATATCTTTATCACCTAATATGTTTATTAATCCCACCCCCAGTGGACTGGCAGTAAAAAGGGTCAGGCAGCACCTCTATTCCTAATATCTTTAATTAACTGATTTATTCATGATATCTTTATCACTCAATATCTTTATTAATCCCCCCATTTTTCCCAACTTTCACACTTCTGTATCATTGTTTAGAACTTGCATTAATTCATGATTTCTGATTTTGTTTGCACACACCATGTGTTGTTCTCCTGCTTCATGTTTGTTTCCATTTAATTTCCACCTCTGCTCACAATTTATGGCAACGATTTTATTTTCTCACCTGTAGTCTTTCCGTAGAAAGGATGGATTGTACACAATCCATAAGTGCTGCATTCAAGGTAATAAGAGCCCATCTTTTTTAATTTGATGGTTATTGGCTAGGCAGAGTTGTGTTTAAAAAAAAAAGCAAATATTTTAAAGGTCAAAGTCATATAAAACACAATTTCGAAATGCCAGTGCTAGAAAATCCCAACAACAAACAGGTTCTGAATCTAAAGGTTTCAAACCAGGAAATTCAGGAGAAACTTTGACGAGGACTCCTTTTAAAACAGGATTTTTGAGCAAATCTCAGCAGCATCACAGCATCCTCCTGCAGCACAGACCTGAGGGTGCACCAGCACAGCCCTTCCAGGACCTAAAAACTGAATATTCTTCCACTGGAACTTAAGGAACAGTTTAGAAAAAGCTTGAAATATGAAAACCCTTCAGGCTGGAGTCATTACCAAGCAGGATTTCCACTCTGTGTGCTCAGGGATCCAACAATCAGGTGAGCTGCTCCAAGCTGGAAGTGCTTATTCCAAAGAGTATTTGGCTGGAATTAATTTCCTCTGACATCACCAGAAGTGATCTTAACAGGGTTCCCCTTCCTCAAAGATTGTGTAAATACTTCCAGCAACCAAGTCAGCAATTCAGTTCCAGAAAAACACTCTTGCATCTCTCACTGCAGAAGTCAGAACTGACTCAAAAAAATCAAAGACCTTGATAAAAAAATCCTCCAGCACAGGCAAGTTCGCTGTAAAAATCCCACGGAATATAAAAGGCTGCAGGCTGGACAGAAAAGCTGGTTAAAAAAAAAATCCAAGATACCAAAATTCAGCAGTTCCTTAGGACACAGAGGAAAGAATCATCCAGGAACTGGGGAGCTTTTTAAGCTCTGTGTTTTCTGTAACCTTTGTTTTTTCCAACAATGCTAAACAAACAGGCTTTCTAAAACGGCAATAAAAACGAAGATTAAAGTTTTCATCTCCATCACAAAGCCTGCCAAAGAAACGAGGGCTGAAGAGCAACGCCAAGCGAGCATCTTCAAGTGGAGCATTTGCAATTCTGGCACATGGCACCAAACTTGGAAAGGGAGCGCTGGCACCGCTTGGCTCTTCCGCAGGAGCAAGGAAGGGCTCAGAAAGAACCGAGTTGATGATGAACTTGAGAAATGAGGCGAGAGGAGAACTTTGCTTCAGTCCCTGCGATGCAGAGCTCATCAATCACAGCGTGGCCAGAGCCCCGTTAGCACCAGGGCTCTGCTGTGCTGCTGAGCTCCAGATTTCAGGAACGCTCCCATTCCTTAAGGGATGATTTCCCCCCACAAGCTCACGGTGATGGACACCTGCAGCCCTTCCAGTCCGTGCTTGGGACGGGGTTTTAATGACTTTGGTCAAGTACAGAGCAGCAGGAACCTCTTCTTCAGTCAACAATGAAATCGACCAGAGGAGAGGCTTACAAAAAGCTCACCTCTAGGTGTAGCAACTAAAACTACCTAAAACAACGCAGAAGAGGAAGCTGATCCTCCAGAGCCATTACTCTCATCAAATATCTCTCTTTTTTTTTTTTTCTTTCCTTTTTTTCCCTTCTTTTTAAAGTGAACACGACTGCATTTTTACCCAGGCAGACTGACAATCATTTCTGTTTTAGGTAAAGCACCAGGTATTAACAATAATCACCGGGTAATACACGGGGGCGGTGAAACAAAGGGGCTAAAAATGGTTGGATTTGGTGAAGTTGGAGGATGCCGTGCTGAAGAATTCAGCGCACACACACACACACACACACACACACACACACACACACACACACCAAGTTCCTCTGCTGGAACAGATAGCCCAGCATTGCCCGGGTCAGGAAACCCCAAAATACCCAGGGCAGCAGGGCAGGCGCAGCACAAGGTCTGACCCTTCGCAGGGAGCAGAAAGTGCTGCTGGAGCAGCACCGGAGCATCCTTGGGGTGCCACCCTGCCACCGATGCCACCACCCTGGGGCGATGCCACCATCCCGGGGGTGACACGCTGCGGGCGGCATCTTTGGGGCGACATCCCGAAGGGGAGGGGGGTGACATCCCGCGGGTGACATCCTCGGGCATCCCCCCGCGGCCTCGCAGGCGTTCTCCTGCCCTTCCCCGGAGGATGCGAGCGGGAGAACCCCCCCAGGCCGGCGGCCGGGGCTCCGCGTCCCCGCGGGAGGTGCCGGAAGGGACAAAAGCGGCGGCCCCGGCCCCGGCGGCCCCGGCCCCGCGCAGCCCCCGCGGCCCCGCCGCGCCCCCCGCGCCGTGCCCACCTCGCTGCGGGTGATGCGGTGCCGCGCCAGCTTCACCACCGCGAAGTTGCCCTTGCCCAGCGTGCCCTCGATGTCGTAGAAGCCGACGCGGACGGGCCCGAGCCCGCGGGGCAGCAGCGCCGGGGGCCGCCGGGGCTCGGCCATCACCATGCTGGGCTCGGGGGGCGGCGGCGGCGGCGGCTCCGGCTGCGGCTCCGCGCGGCGCCCCCGGGGCCGCGCCGCCCCCTCCGCCACCGAGCGAGGCACCGAGCGACCGAGCGGCGTCACCGCGCGCGTCACCGCGGGCGGGGCCTCGCCATGGCAACCGCGCTGGCACGGCCCGCCCCGGCACGGCGCGGCACCGGGACACCCGGGACAGGGACACCGGGACACCCGGGACAGAGACAGGGACAGGGACACCGGGACACCCGGGACAGGGACACCGGGACACACGGGACAGAGACGGGGACACCGGGACACCCGGACACCCGGGACAGGGACACCGGGACACCCGGGACACCCGGGACAGAGACAGGGACAGGGACAGGGACACCGGGACACCGGGGACGGGGACAGTGACACCGGCACCGGGACACCGGGACACCCGGGACACCCGGGACAGGGATAGGGACAGTGACACCGGGACACCCGGGACAGGGACGGTGACACCGGGACACTGGGACACCCGGGACACTGGGACACCCGGGACAGGGACAGGGACACCGGGACACTGGGACACCGGGACAGGACAGGGACACCGGGACACCGGGGACGGGGACAGTGACACCGGCACCGGGACACCAGGGACACCGGGACACCCGGGACAGGGACAGAGACAGTGACACAGGGACACCCAGGACACCGCGCGGGGACAAGGACAGGGACAGGGACACCGGGACCGGGGGCAGGGACAGGGACAGTGACACCGGGACACCGGGACACCGCGCGGGGACAGGGACAGGGACACCGGCACCGGGGGAACACCAGGACACCGCCCTGGGACAGGGCCACCCGCGCTGGGACAGTGCCAGTGCCCGGCGGTGGCAGCCGCGACACCCGCGCTGTGTCCCACGGCTCGGGAGCCACCACAGCGACCCCTCCGCGCTGGCATCTCCCGGTGCCGCGCCCTCGCAGAGGGACCGTCCCCTGGGGCAGGCGGCGCCGCAGCGCGGGCGGGTGCCTCGGGTGTCTCCAGCCACCCTCCATGGGGTGTTCTGAGCCGTTTTGGGGCGGAACTTGGGGTTTTTTTAACTTTCTGGCTGTTGCTCCTCATCCTGTCACACCGAACCGAGCCTGTCCCCATCTCCTGACACCCTCTGGAGCTGTTTGTACACCTTGGTGACATCCCCTCAGCCTTCTGTGAGCCAAGCACACCCAGCTCCTTTTTGGATGAAGAGGAACAGCCTCAGGCTCTCCGCAGCTTCCTGAGGAGGGGATGTGGAGAGGGAGGTGCTGAGCCCTTCTCCGGTGACAGGACACTTGGGGATGGCTCAAAGCTGTGTCAGGAGAGGTCCAGACTGGAGGTTATGGAGCATTTCTGTACCGAGAGAGGGCTCAAAGCTTCCCAGGGAGGTGGTCAGTGGCCCAAGCCTGGCGGTGTCTCAGGGGTGTTTGAATAAAGCCCTTAAATGACTTTGGTGATGTCCTGAGGTGTCCAGTCAGATGCACAGGGTGATCTTTGCAGGTCCCTTCTCAGGGAATTACTCTTCTGTTTTATTTCCTGCACATTTGGAAAGGCAGAATTGGAAGCTCTGTTGGTCCCTTTGACCTGAAATGGTCTGAGGACCATCAGAGCTGAGAATGCGTGAAGAAATTTAAGGCCCTTTCTGCTGAATTTGCTTTTCAGTGCTGAATTTGCTTTTCAGTGCTGAGTCCACTGACTTTGCTTTAGAATGTAAGTGTGCATTTAAAGGATGCACTTACTAAGTGAGCATTTAAAAGATGCACTTACATTTTCAAATTCCCTGTTTGTTTCAGCAATCTTTGCTCTCTGAGTTCATGCCTCTCCCTCCCTCTCCCCTGCTCCATTCCAGGCTGGAGGACTGGTGCCTTCCTGACATTTGGGAGCCAGGAATCACCCCTGGAATCTTTTAGTTCCACTGACTAAACCAGGCCCATCCCAAAGCTGATGGCACAGCACGTGCCTGTTGAATCAGCCACAGAGCTTTATGAACACACAGAGTGGACACAAAAAAAAAAAAAAAAAAAGAAAAAAGGAAAAGAGTAGAAGAAGGCAAGGAACAAAGTTGTGTCATTCTTTCCCTTTTTAGGCAGGTTTTACACGTAAAGCTGCCTCATCCTTGTGAAAAGTTACTTTTGTTGAGTGTCAGGCAGCGATGACTGTTCTGCAGAGGGAACTGAAGCTCTCTGTGCAGAAATTAATGCTTGTCCTTCACTGCTGATGAGATTCCTCCAAGGAGTGACATTTGGGGATGACGCTGCTGGCTCGGGCTGCCATGGAGAAGCAGGGAGCTGCTGCTGCTCTATTTATCCCCTGCAGAAGTTCTGGCAGTGAGTAACTGATGGCTGGGGTTAGTCAGACATCCACCCTTTCAGTGATTGATGGCTACGTGAGAGAGCCTTCCAGAATCCTCTTTGAATAGCAAATGGTGTCATCCCGAGCTGCCACTTGCCAAATTTCACTCTTCTTTCACCTTTTCTTCCAAACTTGGTGTGTCAAAAGTTACTTTTTTTTTTTTCCTACAGAATGTTACCTAATACTCCTTCTCAGTCACGTCACCCTAAATGAAATTTTTAGCCTGCAAACATTTATTTGCTTCCTGCCCACTTTCAAGCCTCATCCTGGTGAGGGTGAATGATTGATTGATTAAGCCAGATTTGAATGATTAAGCCAGATTAATGAAAATGAACGATGAAACCAGATTTTGGAAAACTCCTGCAGAAACCTCACCGCAAAGCCGGAAAGCTCAGGTCACAAAAAACACGGCTTAAAAACGCAGCGAGAGGAACTGCACCCACAAAAAAACATCCTCGGCAGGGCGGCTTTCAGCGGCTGCCGTTGGTTCTTGCTGGGCTCCAAGGAAAGGGATTCAAACCCCTCCCGAGCCGGGCTGAGCGGATTTTCCAGGACACAACGTGGAGCGCACATGCCCTCGTGTGGTCGCGGCTCCCGCGCATCCTCCCGCAGCGGCGATGCCCCGAAGGAGGGGTCAAACTTACAAAATTTATAAAGATTTATAAAATCTCCTCGCCTTAATAAGGCCCAGCACACTCAGATCACTGCCCGAGCCCAACGGGCGGCTCAAGAGGTCGGATCACACATTTAGCTGCCAAAATTTGGCTTTACACAGCTGAGCTCCAGCATCTGACAAGTTCTGCCCCTCATTTTCCTCTTTTTCAGTGCCTAAAAGATGCTTAATAGCTGCCAAAAAGAAAAAAAAAATAGGGAGGCCAAGAATACAAGATTAAAAGGGACAGAATTTTGCTTGATTTGCATTAATTACTGCATTAGGAGCTCCAGATACTGTGAGTGCCCAGCCCTGACCACTCTCCCGTACCAGGATTTTGCTTTTCAGGAGAAATTGTTGCCCACTGGATGCTGCTTTCAAAACAGATAGAAGATTATTTATTTTTTAAAGGGATTTCTCCTTTCAGGGCTTTATTTGCGCCCATGTCCTGGTGGAGGAACAGCCGCTGTGACACTGCAGCCACAGCACCTGGGACATTTAGGAAGTGAGAAGCAGCTGTGACAACTGAAATATTTCAGTGTTTGCAGCAGTCAGCAACAGCTCAGAGATCTAAAAACTTCTTCCTGCCTATTTTGGCAGAAGAGATCCATGGCTATGCCTGCACTCAGTCCTGTTGTTGTTTCAGCCACATTTAAAACACCTTTCTGCCAAACCTTTGTTTCTCTCAGCCTATGAATTTTTTTTAATTTTCATTTTCCTATTTAATTATTGACATGCAATGGAGAACAGCAAATTTTCAGGCAACCAAAACACATTTTAGGTGCTTCATAGTCTTGTCCTGCAGCAATGTTGCCCTCCTGGAGCCAGAAAATTGCCTGCAGAACAAAAGGTGTGAAATATTTGTGTTCCTGCCTGGCACTCTTTGGTTGCTTGGTCATTCCCCTTCCACTTCTTGGTCTCTGCTCCTTCCAGCAGAATGAGGGAGGGAATTAGAGGAGTAAAAATGAGCAAACTCATGGGTTGAGATAGAGAAATTTAATAGGCACAGTAAAAGTCACACACACAAGCAAAGCAAACCAAGGGATTCCTTCCCCACCTGCCATGTTCAGCATCTCCAGGAAAGCTCCATCACGCACTACAGGGAACTTTTAGCACCTTTGAGGAGGAGGAGGTCTATCAATAAATAAGGATTTTGGATTGTCCTTCAGTTTCAAGGCATATCTTTGGTACAAAAAGGAATGGGGGGTATTAACGAGCCATTCCTGGGGCCTTGGTGCAAAGCAAAATCTGTACATTCCTTTCAGTTTGGATCTTTAAAAACCCCTATTCTTGCAGAAAATAGAAGAATAAGGGCACAATGCAAAACCAGGACAAATACCACACACACCATTGTCACCCTGATTTTTTAAGGTTTTCTGAGCCTTCTGATGTTTACATTCTTGTAATGAACTTCCTCACACACTTCCTGTAAATAACCCATTGTTTTGCATTTTCTATGGAGGAGGAGAAATTTGATGGGCTGTTGGTTTGTCCAGTGTCACTGGAGAGGTGGCACTGTCACCCTCCAATCCACTGTCACTTTTGGAAATCTATAAATGTTGGAGTCAGAAATTAAACTTCTCGCTTTTTTACCTTGGAGAGTTGCGTGTCCACGTTGCTGTCATGGACATATTTTATGAAAAATCCTTTTGCTGGGATCTTTTCTCCTGAGAAGCTGAGAGGCCAAAGAAACGAAATGTAACCAATGGTTATCTGCTGCTGTGGAATGCAACAGGTGCATCTGTGATTGGTCTCATGTGGTTGTTTCTAATTAATGGCCAATCACAGCCCAGCTGGCTCGGACTCTCTGTGAGTCACAAGATTTTATTATCATTATTTTCTATTCCTTGCTAGCCTTCTGATGAAATCCTATTCTTTCAGTATAGTTTTAGTATATAATTTTCTTTTAATATTATAAAGGCTTCTGAAACATGGAGTCAAGATTTCCATCTCTTCCCTTTTCCTGGGAGCCCTGTGAACATCACCACACGTTGTTTTACTTCATGTCCTAGAGCAACACTCCATTATTGAACAAGTGCATAGAGAGGGCAAGAAAAGTCATGTTGACACCCAAAATCCAAATTCCAGTGGGTTTTTTTTGGGTCCATTTCCTCAGTATCCATAAATCTCATTGTCCACCCAGGTGGACTCCTTGCTCCTGCCCACACGGTCCCCGCAGAGCTCGTAGATGTCGTTGGTGACAAAGCCACTCTCCGTGCTGGCCAGTGCCACCCAGCCCCTGCTGGAGGTGTCCTGGGGGTCCCTGCAGGGGCTCTGCAGCCCCTCCTGGGCACGGAAGGAGGAATTCTTGGTGCCAGGCCTGGCCCCAGCCAGGTCAGCTTCGCATTGCTTGTGGATCACCCTGGAGATGTCCAGCCTGGGGCTGTCCCTGCCGGGCTGGGGCAGCCACGTCCTGTCACCCTTTGGGGCCACATCCAGCAGCTCCTGTCTCCTGAGGAGGGCAAAAGGGAAAAGCCATGAAACAGCACAGAGGAAGGCACAAACCAACAGCAGAGCTCTGACAGTGATTTGGTGATGGGCTTTGAGCCAAGCTGGGCTCAGGACATGCCTTATTCCAGCCACTCCAGGCTGCTCTCCTGGGAAATCCCAGGGCAGGATCTGCTGAGGAACACATCCAGCAGCTCCTGTCTCCTTGGGAGGGCAGGGAAAAGGGAAAAGCCATGAAACAGCACAGAGGAAAGCACAAACCAACAGCAGAGCTCTGACAGTGATTTGGTGATGGGCTTTGAGCCAAGCTGGGCTCAGGACATGCCTTATTCCAGGCTGCTCTCCTGGGAAATCCCAGGGCAGGACCTGCAGATGCTGGGGCAACAAAACTCCTGACATTCCCAAAATCGCAGCCAGCATTCCCCCCGAGCTGCTGTGCACACAGGGAAAGCAAGGAGAGGACATTGCTAAACATTCTCTGCTCCAAATTCTTGTTCTTTTGTTTCCATTGCTGCATTTTTTTGCTTTTGAAGGGGAACTTCTGAAATTCAAATCTTTAATTAAAAAGTAGAAGGGTTAACACATCAAAATTGTAATCTTGGTGATATTTTTTCCTGCCTGCTATGTTTGTGAATGCAAGAAAAGAATATAATGTGATTCACTTAGAGTTTTACTTCAATTAACTCAGCCTGGAGCATCAGCATCACTTTTTCAGCATTTCTTTGGTTGCAAACACTCCTGTGTAGAGCTTTTCACACGATGGTGAAATTAGCTGTGAACAGGACAGGGTGTCACTGCTAATTCAGAAAGAACACAAAAATGCCACTCACCTCTTCATGAACAGCCAAAAGCAGGAGATGCCTGTGATGGCCAGCAGGAGAAGCAGCACAGGAACGCTGGAAATAAGGATGAAGGCAAGGCCCTGAACAGGTTCTGGGGTAAAAATGAAGCAGGGTCATGAGAAGAAATTGCAAATTTTTCATGGTTAATCATAGGTGTACAAACAAAACATTCGCAAGACATATAATAACAAAATTCACAGTAATAACATAATATTCATTATAGAACATTCACACTAAATTTCACAATAATAATATAATATTCATTATATAATTCACAATATATATTTCAATATATTCACCATATATATTCATTATATAATTCACATTCATTATATATTCACAATAAATATAATAATAAAATTCACAATAATAATATAATATTCATTATATAAAACTCACAATAAATATAATTCACAATAAATAAATAATAAAAGTGGCTTTTTCACACCCAAAATACTTGGCCCAGCTTTGGATTTTGAACATTTTTACCTCCATAGCAACCTCCTTATTCTGTCCTGGGAAATACTTGAGGGAAGATTTTTATTCCAGAGGCTGTTTTCTATATTCAGTCTTCCACATTTTGAGCCAAACACTTGCAATGAGGTTTTGAGAGCAGAATTTACCTTTGGCTCTCCCAGCTGTTCCATTGGCACCTTTCCTCCAGCGTTCCTCTGGGAATTTTGGCTTCCAGGGCTCTGTTGCCACAGCTGGAAAGAAGCAGCTTCATTAATTCTGCAGATTTTTTTTTTTAGAAATAATAAAAAAGTGAGGCTGAGAGGAGATTGAAGAGGCTGGGAGCTGCAAAGATGCTGGAGGTGCACTGGGATTCTTGCACTTCAATCCCTGCAGCATCACCCAACTCTGCATCACCTGCAGCAGGATTTTCCCTGCAGGATGGGGCATGGAACAGCAAAGGGGAAGTGCAAACTGCAGGGGAGCTTCTTTTTAAGTGTCTTTGGCAATAAATGGCAGAGTATTTCCATTGCAAGCCAGCAGCGGAAATAATAAAAAAAAGTTAAATAATTGAAAGAATTATTTTAATGATTAAAATATTTTAATGATTTTTTTTTTAAATTCCCAAACAACTATGTCCAACTCACCTCTTCGAGAATTGTCTATTGGAGCTCTTGTTGGCTTCTCTGGAAGAAAAGAGAAATGCAGAATTTCCTCATGAGTGAAACACACAATTTCCAACCTGAGCGCTGTTCTTCAGTGTTCTCCCCCAGTCTGAGACCTCAAACCCCTCATAAAAACCCTCAGGAGATTTTTGCAAACCACAGGCAGCTACAGACACTGGGATTTTTTCCTCGTTTGCTGCATGAATTAAAAACTGAGGGAGGGTTTCCTGTCCCTGTTAGGTTGGATGTGACACACACACATGCTCAGTATCTAAGGAGAAAAAGTTTTTATTCTGTGTGTTCTTCAGCTTATATACTCTTAACAAAGCCTGATCTTAAATCATTAACTGCACCACAATAACTTATTCTATTCATTGGTGCAAAGCAATTATACAATTTTCTGTAAAACTTACCAATACAATTGGTTTTACAGAAAATTCTGTAAGTTTACAGAACTTCTGTAAAACAGAAATTTTGTAAATTCTGCAAAACAAATTTCTGTATAACCTAGAGAAATTTCTGTAAGTTTTACACAATTTCTGTAAAACTTACAGAAATTTCTGTGAGTTTAACAGAAATTTAATAAGGCCACATCTACTAATGCACGTAGTCCAGCTTACAAAAATATTCATGTATCTTTTCTAACCTGTTCCCATGCTGACAGCCTTGTCTCCTTCCTTGCTATGGATACACCCAAAAATCATCAATTATTATTGAATCACCAATTGCTATTTAATCCATTAATTCAGCTTTGCTTGCAGGCCACCTCCCAAGCCCCTCTGTAATTTCCCTATCAGCCCCTGCACTCCCCATTCCTCCTCCTGGGAGCCTGCAAGCCCACAGAGCCTCCTCACCCAGGGGGTATTTGCAGATGAAGTTGTTCTTCATGGTGCATCTGTCATCGTTCCACTGGAACATGTAGGGGCCCCCCACGCCAGGGGGGGCAGAGGGTTGGTGGTAGAGCACCACGCACACCTCGCCCCCGCACGACGGCTCGTCCGCGTACCAGTTCCTGGGGAAACACACAGAAACCACCTCAGGGCCACCCGCCAGCAGCTTGGAGAGGGGAAAAAAGCCGAGTTAAAGGGGTTATGGCACAGCCTGCACCTTCACCGAGGAAAACGGGAGGGATGAAATGCAGTTATTTGTTCTTTTGATTCAGATTTTTCAAACTCCGCAAGCAAGTTCGACAAATATCAGAGAGCAAAGGGTTGAGCCCCTCACAATTGCCCTTCCCTCTGAAGGGAAATTCCCACTGAAGGGAAATTTCCCTCCATTGAAAATGGGAAGGATGAAATGCAGTTATTTGTTCTTTTAATTCAGATTTTTCCAACTCTGCAAGCAAAGTGGTCAACCAAATATCAGCGGGTAAAGGGCTGAGCTCCTCACAATCGCCCTTCCCTCTGAAGGGAAATTTCCCTCCATTGAAAATGGAAAATGGGAGGGATGAAATGCAGTTATTTGTTCTTTTGATTCAGATTTTTCCAACTCTGCAAGCAAGGTGTTCAGCAAATATCAGAGAGCAAAGGGCTGAGCTCCTCACAATTTCCCTTCCCTCCTTCCTGTCCCAGTCAGCATTGCCAAAAGGTCTCAGCTAGTGCAATTAACAGATTTTTATAATTATTTTTAAACAAATTTATTTCTTAAATGTAGCAGCAATGAGCACGGACACCATGGAATAAACCAGACACGAGGATTCAGTTTCTGGTCCCTGGGTACATCTTTAAGAATGTGGCTTTAGAATTCACTATTTTCTCATAGACAAAGTCATTTCTTGAACATTAAAGTAGCTCAAAATGAGCTGCAATTGTGTAGAGAAAGTCCAAGTTCTCCTGAGTTCACTGAGCCTTGCAGAGGAACTCAATTTTAACACTTAATTTTAAACCTGTGCAAAATAATCATTTCTGCTCTCTCAGTCTCAGCGCCTGCAGAATTTTGGCACCTATTTAAGGAAGAAAAATGAAAAATCTGAAGCAGAACCTGGCTTCCTCTGTCAGAAATGCACCACCACAGTCTTGCAGATAATTTTTTTTTTTTGTTTTCTAAGAATAAACCTCACCACCAGCCACCTGTGCTGCTTTTCCAGGCAGTGCTCAGGAAGGAGGCAGTGCTGTAAAATCATGGTTGGTGAGGAGATATTTTATGCAACTCAGAAAACACCTCTAAAAGTGCCCTGATTTTGCTAATTGTTCAATCCCCACTGATTCTGAAATGAGCAATGTTCTGCCTGCCAAAAATTATGGATAGAACATAAATAATTCCAGATATCCCAAGGTACTCAGCACGGGAGAACACCCATTTTAAATGGTGTTTTTCCAACCATTCCAACGCTTTATTCCTCCCTCACTTCCTTCCTCCCCTGGTGTTTTCCTTGGCTTTGTAATTCAGCAGAAAGAAGAGTGTCTCACCAATGGAAGGCAGGAAAGCTGTGCCTGTTTCTTAGCAGCACATTCTGGTTCCAGCTTCCCATTATCCACCCCCAACATCTGAGCCACAGGAGAGACTTTAAAATATCAAATAATGCTAAAACCTGCTTTTATTTGTTCATTTCTGAGTGACTGAAATGCCTCATGGGCTGCTCCCAGAGCAAAAAGGTCAAAATTTCAAGGTGTTTTTTCATGTCTGATATAAGGATGCAAATTGGTGTCAATGTTGTTGCTTTTATAATTTAATTATAACAAATCCTGTGGTTCCTTAGACAAGGAGGCAGAAATCTAAAAATTGCTGTGAAAACTTTAGTTTTCCATGGCTGCAATAAATTCTGCTGCTCTAATATTTTGCCGTCTCACAGGAAAAAATATTATTCCCTCAGTAAAGGAATCACATTTTTCATTATTCAGGACATCAGGTATAAACTTCATGGGATCTGCAGTGCAGGAATCTTCAGTAGGGGAATAAAATTTTTCATTTTTCAGGACAGCAGGTATAAACTTTATGGGATCTGCAGTGTAGGAACCTTCAGGTCATTTGTAGCTGCCTAATCAGAGATTTTAAGGCCACACCACTTGTTGTTTCCCTTCCTTTTAGCCCCCAAAAATGATCAATTTAGCCCAAAGCAGCCACTCCCATGGAGCACCACCAGGAGGGTGATGGGATGGGTGCAGAAGTGTCACAGTCATATTTTCTGAAAAATCCCTTTGCCCAGGACTTCGCTCCTGGGAAGCTGAGAAGCCTCAGAGAAAAAGGAAAACAATTTTATCTCATTTGCTTCTCCTGTGTTTTGCTGTTTTGGAAAGTGATTGGACATTGTTTCATTGGTTTGATGTGAATTGTTTTGACTTAATGGCCAATTGGAGCTAAGTTGTGTCAGACTCTGAGAAGAGAGTCAGGAGTTTTTCATTATTATCTTTTAGCCTTCTGTTTGTATCCTTTCTGTATTCTTTAGTATAGTTTAGCATAGCCTTCTTTAATATAATATAGATCATAAAATAATAAATTAGCCTTCTGAGAACCTGGAGTCAGAGTCATCATTCCTCCCAACAACGGGGGTCTCAGAAAACACAACACAGAAGGAGCACAAGTGACAGCTGGGACATCCCTGCCTGGATTTACTGGACAAAATCCTGAATTCCTGTGCCAGTCCCACAGTGCCACTCCCAGGTACCCACCGAAATTTGGACGGGCTCCCATCTGACCAGGAGTAGAAGCGGTGACACTCAGTGCTGTTGTCCCCCTCCTCCTTCCTCCTCCTGAGCCCTATCCAGAAGTCTCCATCTGAGGCCAGGAGGCTCCTGATCAATGATTCAATCAGTCTCTGCTCCGCGGGGCTCTCGATGCTGACCAAGTGTCCCCCGTCAGCTCTGCAGGCCAGGTGAGCTTCCTCATAGCTGGTCCTGCGGGAGGCATCGTGGAAATAAACGATTTTGTAGCAGGGTTTCTGCGTCCCACGCCTGCAAACCGTCTGCCCTGCAGGGAGGGAGAGAAAACTGTCACAGGAATGGCACCAAACGGCACCAAAATGAAAATAAAGCGTCACTTTGGATGAGTTTTGTGCTGTTTATGTGGAAGACACAATACAGGTGAAAGGCTTTTGTGTTATTGGGCTGGCAAATGGCATCTCCAATTTTTTATTAGCGAATCTCAAACTTTAGGTCCTTTCACGTCCTGCTCTTCTCATGATTTTTTTGGGATTTGCAGATCCTGGGAGTTCCTCCCAAACAAACATTGTGCCAGAGCAAGCTGGAACATGCAACCTCCTAAAAAGCAAAGCTCCCTTGCAAGGGTTCCAAGAGGCTTTTAAAATGATCATTATTTTTAAGGAATTAAATGGTCAAAAGTAGAGGTATCCTTATACAAGCAGAGATAGCAAGAATTTATCTTTTATGCAATATATATCTTAACGAAATAATATATATCAATATGTAATATAATATAGGTATGCTATATATAATATATATCTCTATGCAATATAGATATATAAATATGGAATGTAGATAAAATTACATCTATATTGCATATTATATCTATATGCAATATAGATATAGAGATGTAATATAGATAACATCTCTATGCAATATAGATATAATATAGGTATAATATATCTATATGCAATAGTGCAATGGATACTGCAGTGCCATAAAATCCCAGAATATTTGGGGTGGGAAAGGACCTTAAAACCCTCTCATGGGGACACCTCCCACCATCCCAGGCTGCTCCAAGCCCAGTCCATCCTGGCCTTGGGCACTCCCAGGGATGGGACATGCCCAACTCCTCTGGCCAAGCCGGGCCTCACCACCCTCACAGGGCAGAATTTCTGATTTACATCAGCCCCAAACTCTTGCATTTCCAGTGTCTGTACTGGGGATCACAAGATGAGTTCCCACAGCCCAATTTCCAGCTCTGCTCTGCAATGTTTCTGCCTGCCCAGGGAGTAAACAATGTCTGTTTTCAGGCTGTCACAAGCCAAGGACTGTCTCATGCAGAAGCAGCAGAGCTTATTTTGGTTCCGAGGGAAGATCAAAGTGAAAAGACACATCATCCAAAATGATGCACTCGGGCGTTTTTTTCAGCAGAGCAGTCCCAATATTTAGACTGTGGAAACAAACAGTTTTGTTTTGCTCAGTAAATATTTCTTTGCAGGCACAATCTGCTAACCTACATGTTTTTACAGAAGGAAAACATTCAGCAACACTTGTGGTGTGCTTGGAACAAACGGATAATACAAGGACAGGTCACCATAAACCCTGCCATGGGATCATTGCTGGCTTTGCTTTATCCTTTTATGTTGGTCTCTGGAGGAGTGAGAGTTTAAACACCTCTCACACTGGAATTTTTCAGCAGTTAAATAGCCAGAAATGGAGTTTGCTTACATTTTGCACAGGGATTACAATAGGAGCAGGATTTTTACTCCGACAGCACTATTAAAAAATACATTTCTAGCACTGCCTGTGTTTCTCTTGGCAATTTGACACTCTGAGAAACAGGCAAAGCCCCTTACCTCTTCTGAGGGAAATGTCCACTGCTGCTGGGAGAGGCAAAAAGGAAAACACAGACAGCAGAGTGTCATTAAAAACCTGCAACTCTCTAGAAACAGCGTCACAAAAACTGCACTCAGCTCTTCCCTGGTACACAAACACATTCTTCCCTCATTAAAAAAAATAGAGGAAGAAAGTCTGTGCCTTATCAGCCAGCTTGCCATTGCTTTCAGCAGAGGAAATTAGCTGGAGCTGATTCCTGGCCGGATTTCAGCGCTCGGTTTGGGACCCGGAACGCGCAGCTCCGAGCCAGGCTGAAAGGATCCCTTGTGCTCCTTCCCCTTTATCGCCTCCCTCGGGATCTGACTCCTGCGAGCTCCCCGGGGCAGGGCGGCGGGCAAAATCAGCCGGAAAAGTTGGAGAAGACCCCCAGAACGACCGAACCCAACCTCCCCCTGCACCACCGCCAAGCGACAGCATCCCTGCCCATGTCGCGACAGCGGCCCGCGCATCGCGACCCTCCCAGCCACAGAGGCGGGGGTGGCGGGGCCGGGGGGGTCTTTCTGGGTTAGAGAGGGTCCCCGCACATCCTCGCAGAGATCCCCAGCGATCCCCAGCCCCTCTCACCGCTGAGCAGCCGCGCCCCCGCCGCGCAGCCCAGCGCGGCCGCGCACAGCGCCGCTGCCGCCAGCATCGCTCCGCCGCGACGGGACAGCGACAGCTCCTCCTTCCTTCCTTCCTTCCTTCCTTCTCTGCCTCCCTCCCTCCTCTTCCTCCTCCTCGGCTCAGCCCCGGCCCCGCGGAGCCGGCGTTGTCCCGGCGCTGAGCGCTCTCGTCCGGCCGCCGCTCTCCGAGCCCCGCATCGCTCTGCCCGCATCCCCCTGATGCCGCTTTATAGCCCCATCCACCCCCCGCCCACCAGGAGCCGCCCACGGGCGGATCCAGCCCCGCGCTGGCCATTTCGGATTATTTTATTTATTTATTTATTTATTTATTTATTTATTTATTTTTGGAAAGGTTTTTCCTTCGCTTTCCCAGCTGTGGATTTGCTGCGGAGAAGCGGGATGAGCTTTAGGGTTTCCCGCTGCTCCAGCCAACCACTGGCCTATTTAATCCATCCCAATCCCAGTTTTGTAAATCTAACTATTCGGGATTTTTTAAATTTTATTTGTTTGTTTGGTTTTTTGGGAAAGGTTTTTCCTTTGCTTTCCCAGCTGTGGATTTGCTGTGGAGAAGTGGGATGAGCTTTAGGGTTTCCTGCTGCTCCAGCCAACCACTGACCTATTTTATCCATCCCTGATTTTTTTAGATTTAGAAAAGTTTTCTAATCCATCCCTGATTTAGAAAAGTTTTCTAAATCTAACTATTCGGATTTTTTTATTTTTTGTTTGTTTGGTTTTTTTGGAAAGGTTTTCCTTTGCTTTCCCAGCTGTGGATTTGCTGCGGAGAAGTGGGATGAGCTTTAGGGTTTCCTGCTGCTCCAGCCAACCACTGACTTCTTTTATCCATCCCAATCCCAGTTTTCTAAATGTAACTATTTTCTAAAGCTAACTATTCCATGTATTAGTACACGATAAAACAGAGTAGTTATTGTAGTAGTAGCAGTATGAGAAGTAGTAATAATAAAAATAATGGTAATGGTGATAATAATGGTAATAGTAATAATAATAATAATAATTTTATCCAGGACATCGTTTTCCCCTAAATAGAATCTGAATATTTAGACCAAGGGAAATAAAAACCAGAATTTGAGCCAAGCAGACAGACTTAGTTCAGCATTTTAATAAACTTTGAGAAGAGGAAGTGCTTAATAGGAACCAACTGAAAAGCTTAAATAAGGAGGAAGGAAAAAAGGAGGCTTTTATGGCCAAAATGAAGACGTCATTCCTGAAAGTACCTTTTGAAATCTTGTTTTCCAGCTTATTTCTCTAATCTCTGCACTTATCAGCTTTAATATCTCAGTGCTACTCTGTACAACTGAGGAATTAAATTGTGTTAATTCAGATATTTGTTCTTAACCTTCAGCTCATTTGTCTCTGCTTTGTATCCTGGGAATTACAGCAGGAGGAAGGAAAAGCCTTAATAGAATCCAGACCTCTTTCTTCTGGATTTTATTCTCCTGATAAACATCCGGCCAGGCCAGGCCAAACCCTTCTAAATCAGTAAATCTATATTTCACTGCTGATAATAATAAAAATCCCCAAATGGAATTCTTGCTTTATTGCTCAAATCCAGTTTCTGAGAGCTTTTTAGGGAGTGGAGAGGCTGGTTTGGTAATTTGGTTATAAGCTGAGTGTTTGTGTTTCAGTGAGTAAAAACTTGGAGACAGCAATGGAAAAAATAAAAATAGAAAAATAACAATGGCCAGGCTGTCAAGATTCCTTTCATATTAAACTGAGGAATTTAGACTCACTGCCTTATTTCTTGTGGTTTTGATGTAGAAAATTGTCCTTAATAACTTCTTTTAGCTCACTTAAACTTCATTTACCTCCTGTGCCTGGCCTGGAATTCCCCAGCCTGCAGGATCCTCTTTGTTTAAGGAATTTTTTGGATGAACCCACATTCTCTTCCCAGATTTATAGAATTTTCAGGGTTTGCTCCATTGGATTTGTTCACATCTGAATCAAATCTGAAATCTGAATTTGAGCACTAAGCAATATCTGTGACTGATAATAACCTGAACATTATTCTTATTCTATCCACTGCATTAATTTGAATTTTCTTAGATGTATGGGATGCTTTTAGGGTGTCCTATATTTGTGTAAAACCATTTAATGCTTTAAATGAATCTTTATGGCTGGCCAAAACTGCAAATCCTGGCTTTCATCCCTGCTTGGAAAACCCCTCCAAACCCATCAAGTCCAACCTTCCAAGGAATTAAAAAAAAATAAATTAAAAAATAAAAAGAAGGGAAGCCTCAGTGAACTGTTGCTGGCTGCAGGCAGAATTCAGAGCAGGCTAATGGCTGGTGATGGATGAGATTCCTTTTGGGATTATTGATGGGGAAAGGGGATTGCTGACTCGCAGGAAAGGCTTGCAGAGCTCAGCACCTCCTGCAGATTGCCCTGCCTGGCCTGGCTCCCAAACCCAGCTCTCCACTGAAAATGGGGAGTGCTGTGCTAAAATTAGGGGAAAAAATCATAATTGCAGAGTCAGGCTGATATTCAATTTCTGTGTTTAATGGTTTGCCTGATCTTGCTTTTTTTGTGGGAGTTCTGTTGATGGCGAGGCACACTAATTAACCAGTCCATTAACTGGGGCTCCAGCAGAAGTTTCCATCTTTTTTCAGGCTATTTCCACTCCAATCCACTTCCAGTTCCCAAGCCCAGCTTTTCACTAAAAATGGGGAGTGCTTTACTAAAATTAAGAATAAAAAAAAAAGGAGAACTGCAGAGGCAGGCTGAAAATCTGAGTTTGCTTTATTTATATGGTGAGACACACTAATTAACCAGATCAGTAATTGGGGCTCCAGCAGAAGTTTCCATCTTCTTTCAGGCCATTTCCACTTCAGCCCAGCTTCTCCAAGGATGGGGAAGAGCTGCCACCACAGTCCTTAATTTCATTTATTCCACCAGAATAAATGGAGGGGCATATGAGAACAGAGGTCTTGGTGAGCCCAGTCAGAACGGGAGTCAAAACCTGCAAATTTGGAGCAGAAAAAACCCAAAAATCCATTTTATCCTCATTTTTTTCAGTAGAAATGAGCTGTAAATGAGGTGGATCACTGTGAAGATTGGCTTGGCAGGAGAGCAGGTCACGTTTTATTTCACTGCCTGTCTGCTGGTGCTGCTCTCTGGTGTGCTCAGCCTTGCTGGGGCTCTGATTCCTGCTCCCAAATTCCTGCTCCCAGCGTTCCAGACCTGTTCACCTGGCTGTGTGGCTAGTGATTGTTGCTTTGGGCAATCAGCTAACCACACTGCCTGGCAGCCAGGCTGAGGGCAGGGCCTGTCACTGTCCCTGTCACTTCTTCCAGCCAGGTCTAAGGAGCTCTCGGAGGTCTGTAACACAATATAGAGATATAACACAGTATAAGATATAACACCCATGTATAGATATAACACAGTATAACCAATATAACACACCTAACAATATAACACACCTATATATAGATATAGCACAATATAACCAATATAACCCACCTATATAGAGATATAACATAACCAATATAACACACCTAACAATATAACACACTTATATATAGATATAGCACAGTATAACCAATATAACACACCTATATATAGATATAGCACAATATAACCAATATAACACACCTATATATAGATATAACATAACATAACCAATATAACACACCTAACAATATAACACACCTATATATAGATATAACACAGTATAACCAATATAACACACCTATATATAGATATAGCACAATATAACCAATATAACACACCTAACAGTATAACACACCTCTACATAGATATAACACAGTATAACCAATATAACACACCTAACAATATAATGCACCTATATCTAGATATAACACAGTATAACCAATATAACACATCTATACATAGATATAACACAATATAAGCAATATAACACACTTAACAATATAACACACCTATATATAGATATAACACAGTATAACCAATATAACACACCTAAGATAACTCAGCTACCCTTGGAGGCATAAAAATCAGCAGAATGGCTTCTGCTGCAGTGTTAGAAACAAAAAAGGTTTAATAGAAGGCAAAATAACAAACAGAAAACCAAGTAGCAGAAGTTCTTGCTCCTGGTAAATAAAACATTTTACAAAAGCAATTAGTTTCTTTGTTCACTCCTTTTTTTAGTTAATTGCCCAAGCAGGACGTTTTGGCTCCTGTGCAATTAACTATCCTGAAGTTTGAGGTGAAGTCCCCTGTCACAGATATATTTTAGGAAAAATCCTTTTGCTAGGATTTTTTCTCCTGAGAAGCTGAGAGGCCTCGGGAACGAAATGTAACCAATGGTTATCTGCTGCTGTGGAATGTAACAGGTGCATCTGTGATTGGCTCATGTGGTTGTTTCTAATTAATGGCCAATCACAGTCCAGCTGGCTCGGACTCTCTGGTCAGTCACAAGATTTTATTATCATTCCTTTCTATTCCTTGCTAAACTTCTGATGAAATCCTTTCTTCTATTTTTTTAGTATAGTTTTAATATATAATTTTCTTTTAATATGATATGTATAATAGAATAATAAATCAGCCTTCTGAAACAGGGAGTCAAGATTCTCATCTCTTCCCTCATCTTGGGACCCTCAAACACCACCACAGTCCCCCAAGCCTGAGGCGGCTTTTTTCACCTAATCCAGGAGAGAAACTTCTGGGCTTCTTTCCTTTTTGAAAAAACAAAATATAATTTTGTCACTCTGTCAACAAAGAGCACACTCCTACATTTCACCCCTATTTTTCTTTCAAAACTCCCTCCTACGGCAAGCTCTGGCATAAATTATTATTTTCTTCAATTAAAAATCTTACTTAAGCTAAGTGGTAATTATGCCTACAGTGAGTTTAATATCCACTCCACATTTCAGGAGTTTTTACTTATAAAAACTGCAGTGAACACAACATAAAGACCATTTCAAGAGTGCAAAGGCAAAGCAATTAAAACACTAAAATACAAATTATTACACAGCACCACGCTGCATTTGAGTCTAATAATTGCTCAGAACTCCTTTCACATACTTTGCTTAATAAAACACGAAAAAAAAAGAAAATCATTGATATCTGGCAGAGAAGCTGAAGGATGCAACCTAAAATAATTCATAGTCCAGTGGGTTTGTCTTAAAAATTAAATATATAATAAATTAATCATTTAAAACAGGATTCTTGGTCCAGGAAAATTCCTGAAGATTTTAGCACCAACTTCAAGAAATCCAAGGTTTCACTTCCCATTACCAACAGGTAGCACACACTGGCATGGACAGGTAAAACTCTGGGAACAAAGCTGCAGATAAATCCCATTATTGATGATTTTGCAGTAGGAAATTGGGAGTTTCCAGGCTGAGGCTGGAGAAGGGAATGATGTGCCTTGTTTTGATGGCAGTGAAGTTAGTGATTGTGGGATGATGGAGACAATCAGCTAACTACACTGCCTGCAAACCAAGCACTTCTCCTGGAGTCGTGGAATTCAAACCTGCAATGAAAGAAAAAACTTCCAATAATTCATATTCTCCATCTCATCAAATGCTCTTAAAATATTAAAGAGTTGGCAATAATGGAAAATATTGGTCATATCACCCTTATTCTGCTAAATTCCAAATATTTATATTCATGCCGATATTTATATGTATTTATAGGTAGATTTATATTTATATTTATATTAGAGGTGTATTTCCATTATATGTAAACACACATATTTGCATATATGCCCAATATAAATTAGAGGTAAATATATATTAGATATATATTTCTATTAAGTGTAAATATACATCTAATATACATATTTAGATGTATATAAATATACAATAAATATACATATTTATATTTGTAGCAATATTTATATTTCCATTCATATTCAGATACTTATATAGTTTAAATATATTTATGTATTATATTTTTATCTATATTTAGTATTTAGATTCCTCCCTGTTCCCTTCCTCAGGAGCCTTTCCCTGGCAGAATTCCTCTGGGGATGTTCCCATCTTTTCCTCTGGGGATGTTCCCATCTTTTCCTCTGGGAATGTTCCCATCTTTTCCCCATTATTTTCCCACCTTTTCTCCTGGGATGTTCCCATCTTTTCCCTGGGTTGTTCCCATCTTTTCCCTGGGGATGTTCTCACCTTTTCTCCTGGGTTGCTTCCATCTTTTCTCCTGTGTTGTTCCCACCTTTTCTCCTGGGATATTCCCATATTTTCCTTGGATTGCTCCCATCTTTTCTTCTGGGATATTCCCATCTTTCCACCTAGGGGTGCTCCCATCTTTTCTTCTGGGATGTTCCCATCTTCTCCTCTGGGATGTTCCCACCTTTTCTCCTGGGTTGCCCCCATCTTTTCCCCTGGGATGCCCCCATCTTTTCCCTGGGATGTTCCCACCTTTTCTCCTGAGTTGCTTCCATCTTTTCCCCTGCGGCTCCTGGCTCCGAGTGTCCCCAGGCCAGCCCTGCCTGGGAGCTTTGTGTACTCCTGTCACCATGGCCACCCCACCAGAGGGACCTGGGGACAGCTCAGGTGGCCCCAGCCGTGGGAGCTTTGTTGCAAGAGAGGTTTCCATGGGCAAAGCCAACATGGGAAACACACCCAGAGTTTGGAATTTCCACCCAAACGGCCCCAGGGGCAGGTGAGCCCTGGTGGCACTGCTGGCAGTCCCAGCTGGTGGCCCTGGGGCTCCAGCCTGGTGTAATTCCCACCAGGAATCCCCGAAGAGCTCAGAGGGGTGAGTGTCCTGTGCTGTGCATCTCCTGCACCTCTCCTCTGGTTTTTGGGCTCTGCCCAGCCACTGCTCTTGGATATGTCCAGCTCTGAAAATCACGGCACACGTACCAGAGGAAGCAAACCCAGAAAATTGACAGAGTTATGGCAACAGCTCTTAGACTCCATAAAATAAACCCAGGGAGCTTTGCAGTCTTTCCTTTGTTGTTTAATTTTAGAACATCCTGGGTCAACCCCACTGGGGTTTTTAGGTTTATTTTATTACTTGAATCACTAAATCTTAAATCGAATTCTAGCAATATGGAGTACTCAAACCCTTACAATTTTTGTGGTGGTGATCAGAATCATCTTCTGGTTCCCTCCAGTCCACAATAATTCTTCTTACAGAGACTGCATGGCTTAAGTACAGGTGTGTAAATTTGTAACCTCCAGGTATGAGGTTTCTTCTGCCTCTGATTCAGTGGTCCATGGAATTGGTACTTCTGGATGTGACCAGGACAGTGACCAAATAAATGCAAGCTGCTTTTCCCTCAGGAGATTGTCACCAAAGATGTTTTTCCCTATGGAAACCACTCAGCCTTTCTGAGTTTTATATCAATACCTACAAACTGCAGCTGCTTACCTGGAGCCTGCCTTCCATCACCCACAAAAATCAAATGCCTTGCAGAGGGGAGATTGCACTTGGCTTCTTTATTTCCATTTTATTCCTTTAAAGGAGGAAAACTGCAAAAAAAGTCCTGCAGGGGTGGCTCCTGCCAGAGTGTGCTTGGGGGAGCAGTGTTGCTCTTGGTTTGGGCTGCAGTTACTACAGAAACTGTCCCTGGGTCTGTCCCTGCCTGGCTCAAGCCTGGGCTTGCCTGCTGACCCGGGGACAGCTCATTTAATCTGGCTGAGAATGCTCCTGCCCAGCTGGGGGCCCGTTTCAGTCCCACTCAAGGCTTTGGACACATTTCCCTGATTTCAGAGCGCTCTGGATCAGTCCCATGGATATCCAGGCACTGGTTTTTAGTGGTTTGGCTTTTTTTTCCCTGTTCCTAATAAGGATTAAAACAGCATCATGTTCCAAAAGGCACAAACATCTCATTTATCTCCTGCCTCCTCTCAGTCAGAACACTTGGCTGTCCATGCTGGGTTTTGCTAAATCTGCTGGGATGAGAGGAATTCCTGTTTGGATGCAGCTGGGGATGAGTGGGAGCAGAGTTTGTTGGCTGCTCTTTAATGGCTGTGCCAGTTTTGGTTCAGGAATTCCTGGGGCTGAAATGTGGCAGGGTGAGGAATGATGAGGAAATTCTGCACTCCCCACCACGGCTGCTGCTGCTTTGGCCTGGGTAGCTCAAGAATAAAAGGAAATCAAAGGCGAGAGGAAGAGATCAGGGCTTTTATTAGGTTACAGTCTGATATTGAGGAAAAATGATGTGAAATCAAAGAAATCAGACTTAATATCCAGACTTTGCCAGAAAGAGAAAGTCACCCGAGAGGAATCCCAATCTGTTAGTCTGGGATTGTCTAGGAAACCCAGAGGGGATTAAATGTATTGAGAAGAACTTCAAAAATGATAATTTTGTGCATCACCCATCATTTTCAAGTGGCAAATCTTGCTCTTTGACATCTCCCTGGACACCAGGTTTGTCAGCTCAGAGAAGGAGCTGATGTAGGAATGAAGCCAAGGAGATTGGGGAGATCTGTGGAACAGGTTGGTAATTAATCCAGCACACACCTGCAGCTCCTGCACACCTGAAGATTCTTACATTCCTCAGCTCCACATGGTTCCTGTTCCATAAAAACCTGACCAGCTCTGCCAGGGAAAGAGGGAGGGAGCCTTTGGCTGTTGGGGTTGCTCCTGTGTGGCTGATCCAGGATCTTGGGGGGTTTTATCTGTGTTCTTGGTGCCTCTTGAAGCTGTTTGTGAAGTTTATCTCAAGTTTTTACTGTCTCTGCTGTGAAAAGGTGGTATTTTTGTTTTTTTGTTTTTTTTTTTTAATATAAAAAGCTCTCTATTTGTAAGGTCTGCTGCTTGTAATATATGTGAAAAATAAGAACTATTATACCTTAAGAAAAACTCTTTTTTATAATCTAACTTGCTTAGTGCAGGTACCTTCTAGTAATGCATTAGAGTGGTTTTAATATCCCAAACTAAATTTAAAATGCTGTTTGGCAGTCAGGCTTATCCAGGCTTTTTCTATCCTGGCTTGTGTGGATTTTGCAGCATCAGTTTTTGGAAGCTGATAGTGCCTTAATGTTATTAAATCTCTGCTGTGCTGTTCCATCCCTGCTCCAGCACCTCCTGTGCTCCCATTTAAGATGAAAGATGAAATTGCTGCCACGGTTTTCTTCATCACCAAGCTGGTGAAGAGGGAGGACAGGCTGAGCAAGCACAAAATGGAGAAGTTTGCAGCCAAGCTGACCACGCTGCTGTTTGAGAAGTACAAAAATCACTGGTACCTGGACAACCCCTCCCGGGGCCAGGCCTTCAGGTGAGAGGGGCTCAGGAGGAGAACGTGGGGCCTCACGTTGGCATCAAGAGGCAATTCCTGGAGGCTTTAAAGTGAAATAAATAAAGTAGAGGGAACCACCAAGATATCCCTTAAGCACAAAGGAAAAATTATTAATTGGTGAAAATTACTTTTTTTTTTTTTTAACCTGTGAATGTGTGATTAGAGGTGGGAAACTGAGGTGGAAATATTTTTATTTTTACCTGGAAATGTGGGATTAGAGAAGTGAGGTAGAAATGGTTTTTTAATCTGGAAATGTGTGATTAGAGAAGTGAGGTAGAAATGGTTTTTTATCTGCAATGTGGGATTAGAGAAGTGAGGTAGAAATGGTTTTTTAACCTGCAAATGTGGGATTAGAGAAGTGAGGTAGAAATATTTTTTTTTTACCTGTAAATGCGGGATTAGAGAACTGAGGTGGAAATATTTTTTTACCTGCAAATGTGGGATTAGAGAACTGAGGTGGAAATCTTAAGACAAGTGTCTCAAGTAGCCCCTGACTCCCAGGATGCAGAATTCAGGTGGTCTTACAGTGACTTTTGGGATGGTTTTGTTTTAAACACAAAGCAGGGACTTGCCTCATCAGCTACTGATGGGAACTAAAATCGAAGTCCTCTTTGAGCTGATAAATCAGCTCCTGAGGCTGAATTGCAGTTCAGGGCTCTGAGTGAGAGCCTGCATCAACAAGTTAAAAGTGCTGAGACAACAAATTGAGATTTTGGGCGTGCTCTGCATGATGAGACCCTGCAGGGCTGCAGTGCCATGCCCAGCCCAGGTGGTCCCTGCTGTCCCCAGGTGCATCAGGATCAACAGGCACCGGGCTCGGGAGCCGCTGCTGGAGCAGGCGTGTGCGCAGAGCGATGTGGACTTCGAGCTGCTGGGGCTGCCCAAGGAGATGACGCTGTGGGTGGATCCCTTCCAGGTGTGCTGCAGGTGAGCTCCGGGGGCTGCCTTGGTGCTCGGTTTGTGGGCAATGATGAATCTGACTCCGTGCTCTCAGAAGGCTAATTTGTTATTTTATAATACTGTATTATACTATGATATAGCATACTATATTAAATTATTGTATACTATAATTTAATATAGTATATATTAAATTATATAGTATATTAATATAATATATTTATATTGTATATTTATGTTAATAGAAATATATAATATAAATGTATAAATTTATAATATCTATACTATAGTGTACTATATTCTATTATATGGAATATATTAAATGTATTGTATATATAATAATATTATATAATATGCATGTTATATAATATATATTACATATATAATAAGATATATGTAATATATATAATATATAATTTATGTATCATGTAATATATATTATATATTTATAGATTATATATGATCTATAAAATATAGAGTATATTATATATATTATATTATCGATTACGTATGATATATAAATATATATTATACATTAAATTATATTAAATACTAAATTATACTATACTAAAGAACAGAGAAAGGATGCTTGCATAAGGCTATAAAGATAATAGTGAAAACTTGTGACTCTCTCCAGAGTCCTGACACAGCTTGGCACTGATTGGCCAAAGATTGAAAACAACTCACAGTAAAAATTAATGAATCATCACCAGTGGGTAAACAATCTCCAAACACATCCAAAGCAGCAAAGCAGATAATTATTGGTTTTGCTCTGAGGCTTCTCAGCTTCCCAGGAGAGAAATGCTGGCCAAGGGATTTTTCGGAAATACCTTTGTCAGCACTCAGGTGAGCCCTTGCAGGTACGGGGAGAGGAGCCGGCCCTTCACCGTGGCACACTTTGGTGGGGAGGAGAACCCCGAGCTGCCCCAGCAGATCAGCCTGGCCGTGGGCAGGGCAGCCCTGGACTATCACTCCAGCAGCTCCTCGGACGAGGAGAGCTTCAGCAAGGAGCCCAGAGCCATCCCCACCGTCAGCAACCCCAACAGCATCTACCAGGTGAGCCGGGGCTCTGGGGGAGCTCCTCACCCTGAAATCCTTCCAAGGAGGTCCTGGCAGGTGGGGTCAGGCTTCTCTCCCAGGGACAGGATGGGAGGAAACAGCCCTGAGCTGCTCCAGGGGAGGTTCAGGTTTGATTTCTCCCCTGGCAGGGTTTTCCAGCCCTGGCACATGGTGTCACTGTCCCATAAAGGTTGGTTTTCAATGTCACGCTTGTCCATGCTTCGTGAAACAAAGTTTAGGAGTTGTGGCCCTATTTCTTGCTAACTAATTCTCATTGTACCACTCCACGTGTATTTACTATTTAAAGAATTGAATTGTTCCACGGGGTGGTGACCAGCCCTGGCGGAGTCAGCTGGAAGGGTTTAAAAGTTGTGGCATTTGGGGACACGGCTGGGCTTGTCCTTGGAATGTTTTCCCAGCCTCCGTGGTGCTGTGGGTGGGATGAGCAGTGTATGAACTGTTTGAAGAACGGAGTTTTTTCCACAGGGTGGTGACCAGCCCTGATGCTGTCACCTGGAGGGTGTTTGAAGGATGTGGCACTTGGGGACACGGCTTAGGGCACAGCTGGGCTTGTCCTTGGAAGGCTTTCCCAGCCTCGGTGGTGCTGTGGGTGGGATGAGCTTTGGCAGGAGGCAGCAGTGGGGGCTCAGCTCACTCAGGAAGGAGCGGGGTGGGATTGGGGTGTCCTGACTGCTCCCCCTCCTTCCCCAGCACTCTTTAACCTCTTTTTCCCCCATTTTTGCCGCTCAGTTTGGTGACTTCTGCAAGGCTCCCCCCCAGCCCTGGTGGCAGTACCTGCACAGGAAGCCCCACCTGGCCGAGGGCTCCCACCTTGGCCAGCACAGGGGCTACAGGACCTACAGGCCCACGGCCACCTTCACTGGCCCACGGGTGGACAGGTACCACTGGATCAACACCAAGAGGTAGAGCCAGGGCTCCTCTGGGACTTTGGAGCCCTGATTTTGTGAGGGGGTGAAGGCTGGCACTGCAAAACCTCATAAAAACAGCACTTCCTGTCTGATCCCTGTCTCTGACTCTGTATTTATGAATATTTTGGGGATTTTTTTTTTTCTCCAGGATTTTAACTGTTTTTAATTGATGTTAACATAAGATTGAAGATGTAATGTGAGACTCTGCTTGTGAGTTAAAAAGGAAATGCATAAATCAATAAATCTGCTGATGTTTTTTTATCAAAGCCAGCTGCTGGTGGTGCCTTGAAGGGTGTTCAGGAGCTTTTTGGTGGAAACGCCAGCAGGTGAAGGAAGATAAAAACGCCCCCAAGCTGCTTAGAAAAACACTTTACTTTCTTCTGGCAGAGGTGTCAGGAGCCAAGACCTAAATATCACCAGCAGAAATGTCTGGGGTAATTAATGACTCACAAAAATATTTAAATTCTGCTGTGCCCCCACAGGTTTTGTATTGATGGGGGGGTAAAAAAGGAGTTTCGAGTGAATTTGCTCTTCCCTCACTTGCTTTTTATCTACACTGGAGGCTGAGCTGATACTGGGAAATATTGAATATTTCACGTTTTGGGGTTTGGCTCCAGAATTTGGGAGGACAGATGGATTCCCCATGTTTAAAGCAGGAATGGTCCTGGACAGTGCATTCCTGGGTGGGCGGCAGCACAGAGCTGAGTAAGGCGACTTCAGAAGCTGCTTCAGTGGTGGAAAAGAATATTTCTTCCAGTTTAAATGTAACTAAACAGCTATAATTAACCCAAGTAACTGTATCTGCAGTTTTTGCTGTGTCATAAAATCAGAAAACTGCAGCTCTCAGCTGCAGAGGCCTCAGAACACCTCGTGGAGTGATGCATTAGTTGAAAGAATAATTTATTTCACACTAGGAATTGAGTGGTTCTATTTTCTGCTCCTGTTCCTGGAAACTCTGAGTCGGGGCTTTTGCAGCAATATTTCTTCCCAGCACTTGGATGTGGCCAGAAATGTCATTTCCTCTGGCCAAAGTCTTGTCACTTCAATCCCTGCACTGCTCTCCCTCCTGATTTAGTGAGCCTTTGGGATGGAGAGGAGAAACACACTGGAGTTAAAGCAGAAATAGAGATTTCCTTTGGATTGAACACACTGGAGTTAAAGCAGAAATAGAGATTTCCTTTGGGTTGAGCACACTGGAATTAAAGCAGAAATAGAGATTTCCTTTGGGTTGGAGCCTAATGCCCCATGCAGGGGAGCACTGTTGGGAAGGATGAGAGTTTGACAAGAAAGTCTCACAGATATGTGTGCCTGGCAGAAAGATTTTTGAATGTAGAATCAGAAGGAGGAATAGAAATAAAAGCAAGTTTTGATATAGAAGAAGAGAATTGCTGAGCCAGTCTCACTGGCTAACCAAGAAGGCAAAGGGTGTGTTAGTTAGAAGGGGTTTTTATGGCTCAGAGCAAAGGATAAACCCACCCCAAACAAGAAGATGTTTTTACCAAGCAGAAAGAGCACAGGCAAACAAGGCAGCAAAGCTGCAAGTAGAAAAATAATTTTCTACTGGAAGAAAACTGAAAAACAACTTCTAGCTTCAACTGTAATGTACTGACTGTTAGTGATTGGAGAACAGTAACATGGATATGGTAATTACAGTAGTTATGGTAGGCTAGAGGTAAAAGTTAAGGTATAAATTGGTTCTACTGTATGAAGATGCTCAGCAAAGAAAAGTATAGAATGCATTGTGACCAAAAGAAAAGTATAGAATGCATTTGAAACCCAAACTCAGGGTGTCCAGGCCTGCCTGCAGCTGGAGCTGACAGCTGTAGGCACAGCTCTGTCACCCTGAACTGCTGTGACATCCTTGGATACAATAAGCTGCATTTTGTAATAAGCTGCATTTTGTAATAAACTGCATTTTGTAATAAGCTGCATTTTGAGGAGCTGCCTGGAGTCCCACATCCTTCATCTCTGTTCTCACAGAGCAGGAGCCAAACCAGGGAGTTTTGAGCATCACAACTTTCTGCCCTGGGCTATTTCCTCTTCTAAAGCATTTATTTGTTTCACCAAGCTCTCCTTCTCCAGGCTGGTTATTTCAAGGTAACAAGAGAGCAGATCTTCGTTGCCTTTGCTGTTTAAAAACTGCTCCTCATCCTCTACAATCTGCAGCAGCTCCTCAGTCAGTGCATCCACTTTATCCTCCAGCTCTGAAGGGGACAAAGAAGTCACAGTTTCCTCTCCAGGGCTGAAAAAAAAAACAGGGAAAAGTTTAAATTGAGAGAGAAGAAATGGCAGTATTCATATCATTGTCACAGGAGCCAACCAGAAAGGCAAATTTCACTGTGCAAGGTAGTGAAATAATAAGATTAAATAGTAAATAATAAGAAATTCTGCTCACTGTGCCTTCTGTGCAAGGCTGTGCCTTCCACTGCTGCTCAGGAGGTGAAGGAAATTCTGGTTTTTCTTCATCAGCCACTTGTTGTGTGATTCTGCTGCAAGAGCAGTAGAATTTTAGATTAATTAACTTAATTAGATTAATTAATTATTGCAAAAAAATTCCCTTTTTTTGGCCCAAGAGGTAACACTGCAATATGAGTGGATAAAACACTTTTATTGAGCATATATTATATATTTTATTTATTTTTTTTGAGCAGTTCTCATCTTTATTTTAATCTTTTTCAAAGCACAACGAATCCCCGCTGATGCACTGTGAATTATTAGAAAGATAATGAAGGAAATGTCTAAAATTTTACTTTTCTTAGAGAATCTAATCATAAACGAGGTGTGGAAAAGTGGCATTTAGAGCTGGTGAGCAGCAAATTCAGGTGATTTGGGGGCTCCTTCACTGAGGGGGAGAATAAATGAGGTGTTTGTGCAGAAAAAAATTGATTTTAATCAAGGTTGAAGCAGAAATCCCCCAATCGCACCCAATTCTGGCTGGTTTAGGAGAAGAAAAAGAGGTAAAATTGACATTTCTGCAGCCTTTACATTGCCCCAGCCCTGCTGCTGCTGCTGGAGCTCCTCATTCCCCTCCTGCAGCAAAGGGGGGATTTGCCCCCGAATTTCACCCCCTGTGCAAAGAAAGCCAGAAATGTTCTTTTATTGAACAATCCCTTTCTCACTGTGGCTTCGGAGCAAACGTTTCTGGCACTGGGAATTTTGCAGGCAAGGTGAGGCAGTGGTGGGAAAAGGAAGAAAAGTCAGAATTATTTCAGTTTTTATTCACCCTGCAGGGGAGGTGCTGCGAGCTCATCCCACCCTGGGCTGAATTGAATTTCCCCCAATTTAATTTGCTCATTGAGCCCGAAGAGCTCCTCAACAAGACGGGACCAAAATCCGATTTGTAGGAGAATCTTGTGGATTTTAAGCTGAAATAAATGTAAGAATAAAATAAGGAGGAGTGGCAGGGCTTTTCTCTTTTCTCCTACCTGGGCTCTCAGGTGATAAATTGTATTTTCTGTTTTCCTGCAGCATCTGAAGCACGGACCGGAGCAGTGGGACCAGTTTTGGGGGGATGAATTCCTGGGGATCACTTGGGATTTTACTGATGCCGTGAAACCTGAGGCTCTGGGGGTTCCCAAACCCCCGAGGGGACCCAGAGAGAGGCACCTGGAACAGCAATGGGGCTCTCTGATGTCCGCCAAAAATATAAAATTATAAAATTAATCCTCCCGGCATCCCCCGCCTTTTCGTGCAAAACTTAAATTATAGATTTGTCCCAAACCCAATGAACCCTGCAGCAATTTCAAAGCCTTTCCCATGATTATTCTCCCAAATTCAGATTTTTTCACACCCTCCAAGTTCCTGGAATTGTTGCAAATATGATTTGAATATTGCCTTATGTTCAATGTCTTTCTCATGTAAGTGTTTTTCTATTTTGCTCTGATCCCTGGCAGTTTTTGGGTGTCACCTCTTGTTTATGGACAAATTGTTTTGCAGATTATAAAATATTAAATATCTGCTGCACTAACAGTGACATTTTACGTGGCTGTGCCTAAAGTTTCTAGAAGAGAATTCAATTTTTCATTCTGTGTATAAATTTAATTCACCATTCCATGCATAAATTCAATTTGTTATCCCAGGTGTAAATTTTGATTCACCTTTCCATGTATAAATTCAATTTATTCCATGTATTGATTTCAATTCAACTTTTCATGTATAAATTAAATTCACCATTCCATGTATAAATTCAATTTACTGTTCCATGTATAAATCCAATTTATTCCGTGCATTCCTTTCAATTCACCTTTCCATGTATAAATTTAATTCACCATTCCATATGTTAATTCAAGTTGTTATTTCATGTGTAAATTCAATTTTAATTCAAGTTGTTATTTCATGTGTAAATTCAATTTTAATTCAAGTTGTTATTTCATGTGTAAATTCAATTTTAATTCAAGTTGTTATTTCATGTGTAAATTCAATTTACTGTTCCATGTATAAATTCAACTTTTTTTTTGTTATTTCATGTATAAATTCAATTCACCTTTGCATGTATAAATTCAGTTTATTCCATGTATAAATTCCATTTGCTATTCCATGTACAAATTTAATTTTTCCACCTCAAACTCCTGCTGAGCTGAGCTCTACCTGCTCTTCTGCCTCTGTGCTCTCCCCTCCTCTTCCTCCCCCTTGGCTGGGATGCTCAGAGCCTTCAGCCAAAGGTTTTTCAGCAAGGAGATTTCACTCATTATCCTCTGATACACAACTTTTACCTGAGGTACAAAAATAAAAAGAAAATGAATAAAAATTAATAAATAATAATAAAAAAAAGCTGATTTTAGGAGTGAAGGGATAATTTGGAGCTGGTGAAAATTTCCCTTTTTTACTGAACCCCAAAGTGGGGACAATTTTTGGTGTAAACACATCGATGATGGCTTGGGGAATGACAATTTTTCCACATTATTTATTATTTAATGATTTTTATTTTATTTTTAAACAATGAAATGATTTATTTATTATTTATTTATAAATGCTCACTGTGATCCAGCTCCCTCTGCTGCCTTTAAAACCTCACCTGGAATTCCCAGAGTGCCACAGGTGGACTCAGATTTGGGCTGTGGAAATGCTCTCCTATTGATTTCAGCGGCAAAATTAATTTATTTACAATAAAATTTAAATAACCCACTCATCAAATCATTTATTCATCTCTCCTCAGCTTAACCTGCAGCTCTCCAGTGCAGAAAATCCAATTTTTTTCATTTTACAGATCAAAAGTTGAAGCTGGAAGCTGAAGTCACTTTCCAAAAATTGTCAGTTCAGTACCAAAAGAAAAAAATCAGGGAAAATCAAAGTATTTTGTCTTAAACTCCTTAACTTAAAACCCCTCTTCCCACTTTCAGCAAATATTTAATAAAATGAGGACAGGTTTATTTAAAGAAAGTTGAAATAAAAATTCTGCCTCATAGCCAAGGCTTGATGAAACAATGAGAATAGAAAAAACCACTCAATTTTAGGCTTTTCTACATGAAAAACAGCAGCAGAAAAAATCAGTTAATTATGAATAAATTTTATTTTTATTGAAAATTTTATTTTTACCTCCTCTTTGAAGTGGCCTAGGGTGGTGGTGACAGACTGGGACTGCCTCAGCAGCAGCTCAAAGAAAACTTTGGTGTTAAAATCTTCCAGGTCCATTTGTTCCTCAGGCTCCCAGGGCTCCCCTCTCCTCGGGAAAGAGGCTGGAAATAGGAATTCACATTAATTAATTTCATTAATTTTTATTAATTTCTTCATTTTAGTTCTGGTTTATTAATTTCAGGCTGGTTCTGAGTACAGATTCCTGGGACTCCCTGAATTCAGCAGCCTGAAGTCAGAATTTGGGTTCCATTCCGTGCAGAAACCCCCTGGATTTTGGGTTTTTTTTTAAGAGTTTTTAAGGTTTTTAGGGTTTTTTTGGGATTTTAGGGTTTTTGGGATTTTTAGGATTTTTAGGGATTTTGGGTTTTTAGGGTTTTTAAGGGTTTTTAGGGTTTTAAGGTTGTTTAGGGTTTTTTGGGTTTTTAGGATTTTTTTGAGGGGTTTTTAGGGTTTTGGGGATTTTTTTTGTTTTTTAGGTTTTTTTGGGGTTTTAAGAATTTTTTTTTCGTTTTTTAGGGGTTTTTTGGGTTTCTAGGATTTGTTTGGGGGTTTTAGGGTTTTTAGGGTTTTTGGGGGGTTTTTAGGTTTTTTCAGGTTTTTATTTTTGTTTTGTTTTTAGTGTTTTTGTTTGTTTTAAGGTTTTTGGGGTTTAGGATTTTTTGGGGTTTTTGGGCGTTTTTTGGTTTTTTTTTGGTTGTTTGTTTTGTTTTTTGGGGTTTTTTTTAGGGTTTTTAGGGATTTTAGGTTTTTTTAGGGTTTTAGGATCCTTTTGGGCTTTTAGGGTTTTTTGGGGTTTTAGGATTCTTTTTTTTTTTTTGAGTTTTTTGGGGTTTTTAGATTTTTTTGGGGTTTAGAATTTTTTTTCATTTTTAGTTTTTTTTTGGATTTCTAGGATTTGTTTGGGGTTTTTAGGGTTTTTTGGGGTTTTTTAGGTTTTTCACTTTTTTTGTTTTGTTTTGTTTTTAGTGGTTTTTGTTTGGTTGTTTTTTAGGGTTTTTTAGGTTTTTTGGGGTTTAGGATTTTTTGGGCTTTTTGGGCTTTTTTTTTTTCTTTCTTTTCTTTTGTTTTTTGGGGGTTTAGGAATTTTAGGGTTTTTTAGGGTTTTAGGATCCTTTTGGGCTTTTAGGGTTTTTTGGGGTTTTAGGATCTTTTTGGGGTTTTAGGATTCTTTTCGGGTTTTTAGGGTTCTTTTGTTTTTTTGGGTTTTTTGGGGTTTTTAGATTTTTTTGGGGGTGGGGGGAGGTTTTGGCGTTTTTAGGGTTTTTTTTTGGGGGGGGGTTAGGATTTTTTTGGGTTTTTTGGATTTTTTTGGTTTTTTTGGGGTTTTTTTTGGGTTTTTTGGGTTTTTTTTGGGTTTTTTGTGGCCTGACCTGTCCCAGCGCGGTGCAGCAGCGAGGGGTGAGGTTTTCTCATGGCAAACACGGCTGGAATTCTGCAGGAAAATCGGTCCAGGCTGGAGCGGAGCTGCCGCCTCCGGAACGCGGGGCTGGCGCGGCCCCTCGGGGCCCAGCCCAGGCCCCGCCACAGCAGCTGCAAAATTCCAAACCAAAGCACAGAAAATCAAATTAAATAAACAAACAAACAAAAAAAGCCCCCTAAAAATGAAATAAACTAAAATTCACAAGATTCAAAATAAAATCCGCAGACTTCAAAATAAAATTCATAAGATTCTGAATAAAAGTGGCAAAATGCTGAATAAAAGTCGTAAAATTCAAAATAAAATTCACAGAAATTCAAAATAAAATTCACAAAATTCAAAATAAAATTCACAAAATTCAAAATAATAAGTTAATAAAAATTAAAAATAAAGGTAATAAAAATTAAAAATAAAATGAATAAAAATTAAAAATAAAGGTAATAAAAAATAAAAATAAAATGAATAAAAATTAAAAATAAAGGTAATAAAAATTTAAAATAAAGGTAATAAAAATTAAAAATAAAATGAATAAAAATTAGAAATAAAGGTAATAAAAATTAAAAATAAAGGTAATAAAAATTAAAAATAAAAGTAAAAATTAAAATTCAAAGTAAAATTCAAAATAAGTTAAAAATAAAATTAACAAAAATTAAAAATAAAGGCAATAAAAAATAAAGGTAATAGAAATTAAAATTAAAGTTGAAATTAAAATTCAAAATAAAATTCAAAATAGGTTAAAAATAAAATTCACAAAATGATGTCCACAAAATTAAAAATAAAGTGAATAAAAATAAAATGAAAAATTAAAATAAAAATTAAAAATAAAATTCAAAATAAAATTCAAACTAAATGTCACGAAATTCAAAATGAAATTCAAAATAAAAGCCACAAAATTCAAAATAAAACTCAGAAAAACTTCAAATAAAATTCACAAAATTCAAAAATAAAGCCACAAAAATTCAACATAAAATTCACCAAATTCTCTAAAAAAAATAGTGACGAATTGAAAGTAAACTGAAATGAATTCATGGCATTTGTTTTACTCACCGGCAGTGCCAGGCAGGCCGCCAGCAGCAGCAGCAGCCCCGAGCTCACCGCGGCCAGCGCTGCCCAGTCCGGGCGGAGCTGCAGCTCCCGGGCCCCGGCAATTCCCAGCCGGACGGCGACCCTGGGGCTGCTGGGCACGAAGGGCCCGTCCTGAGGGCACCGTGCCCCCGCTGGCATCGCCCGCACGTACTGCACGACAGCACAAAATCACATTTGTAATCACTGAAATTCCGGTTTTGCGCTTACGCTTTCCGATCTGCAGGAATTTCTTCATTCCTCCCATTTATTTCATGCTCTCTGCTGTTTTTGCAGCTTCTAAACTCTCATCTGGAGCACAAAGTTCTTCTCCAATAGGGAAATTATAAATAAAAAATAATATTTTCTGGGTAAAAAGCCAGAAATCCAATTAGGGTTTTGTGTCCCCCTCACTGGCATCACCCTCACGTGCTGCACCACAACACAAAATCAGATTTGAATTATTTAAATTCCGTTTTTGCACTTACACTCTCCAATCTGCAGGAATTTATTCATTTCTCCCGTTTGTTTCCGTGCTATATAAAGATGCTCACTGCTGTTTTTGCAGCTTCCTGCACTCCCAAACTTTCACCTGGAGCACAAAATTCTTCTCCAATAGGGAAATTATAAATAAAAAAATAATATTTTCTGGGTACAAAGCCAGAAATCCAGTTAAGGTTTTGTGTCCCCCAACTGGCATCACCCTCACGTACTGCACGACATCACAATTTCATATTTGTAATTATTTAAATTCCGTTTTTGCACTTACACTCTCCAATCTGCAGGAATTTATTCATTTCTCCCGTTTGTTTCCGTGCTATAAAAAGATGCTCACTGCTGTTTTTGCAGCTTCCTGCACTCCCAAACTTTCATCTGGAGCCCAAAATTCTTCTCCAATAGGGAAATTATAAATAAAAAAATAATATTTTCTGGGTAAAAAGCCAGAAATCCAGTTCAGGTTTTGTGTCCCCCAACTGGCATCACCCTCACGTGCTGCACCACAACACAAAATCAGATTTGTAATTATTTAAATTCCGTTTTTGCACTTACACTCTCCAATCTGCAGGAATTTATTCATTTCTCTCCGTTTGTTTCCGTGCTATATAAAGATGCTCACTGCTGTTTTTGCAGCTTCCTGCACTCCCAAACTTTCCCTGGAGCACAAAATTCTTCTCCAATAGGGAAATTATAAATAAAAAATATATTTTCTGGGTACAAAGCCAGAAATCCAGTTAAGGTTTTGTGTCCCCCAACTGGCATCACCCTCATGTACTGCACCACAGCACAAAATCCATTTAGAATCATTGAAATTCAGTTTTTGCACTTATACTGTCCAATCTGCAGGAATTTATTCATTCCTCCCATTTATTTCATGCTCTCTGCTGTTTCTGCAGCTTCTAAACTCTCATCTGGAGCACAAAATTCTTCTCCAAGAGGGAAATTATAAATAAAAAAATAATATTTTCTGGGTAAAAAGCCAGAAATCCAATTAGGGTTTTGTGTCCCCCAACTGGTATCACCCTCACATGCTGCACCACAGCACAAAATCCATTTAGAATTATTGAAATTCAGTTTTTGCACTTACACTCTCCAATCTGCAGGAATTTATTCATTTCTCCCATATAAAATTTGCAGGAATTTATTTATTTCTCCCATTTATTGCTATAAAAAGATGCTATTTATTTCCATAAAAAGATGTTCATTGTTGTTTTTGCAGCTTCCAAACTTTCACCTGGACCACAAAATGCTTTTGTGCATTATAATTTCATGTATGATTTTATGAATTATAATTAAGATTTATAATTTTGGGGAAATTCTAAATAAAAAAGCAGGATTTTCTGGGTGCCAACCATTCTCTTGTGCTTGTTGCTGCTCAGCTGGAGCACGTAGGTGCCGGGGGCCTGGAACTGGAAAAGGAACAGGAGGAATTTCTGGGAATTTCTGGGAATTTCCCTGATTTCCTCCCTCAGGCTCCGGAAATCTCCCCAGTCAAATTCAGCATTTGTGTTGTACAGGTTGTTTCTAGGAGGGAAAAACACAAAAATTTCTTGTTACTTGTTTTATTTGAATTATTTTTCCTTCTAGGCTGATAAATAAGGTGGAGATTTGAAAATTCAGAGTTCTTATTCCATGTGTAGATGTATGAATTTAATTCACCACTCCATGTATAAATTCAATTTGTTACTCCATGTGTAAATTCAATTTGTTATTCCATGTATAATTTCAATTCACCATTCCATGTATAATTTCAATTCACCATTCCATGTATAAATTCAATTTATTATTCCATGTATAAATTCCATTTGTTATTCCATGTACAAATTCCCTTTATTGTTCCATGTATAAATTCAATTTATTATTCCATGTGTAAATTCAATTTGTTATTCCATCTACAAATTCAGTTTGTTATTCCATGTGTAAATTCTATTTATTATTCCATGTACAAATTCCATTTGTTATTCCATGTACAAATCTCATTTATTCCATCTATAATTACTGCTGCCACACCATAATTAAGGAGCATCAGGGAGATTTCAGGCTTCCCCAGCTTCGTTTTGGGATGATCCAGCCACCCCAAAATTACATCAATTTACCCTGAGGAGCAGGAATTTTTTATTTACTGTGCAAAAATAGTTCTAGGTCAGAAACAGCATCAGGAGCAGTAAGCACAGATTTAATTTTGCCTATTTCAATAAATAAAAGTGAATTACTTAATGATTTAAATGCTGTTTCCTACTGTGCAAAGCCCTCTGTGAAAATACAGAGAATCATGTTTAAAAATGAGAATTTTGCTGTTCCTTGTTGTGTTTGCTTTCAATTCTGTGCTGGAAAAGGTGCAGAATTTCTGGTGGCTGATGAGGAATTTCTGTATGGCTTTGGTTGTGCTCACACATTACAAAGGGGGAAATGCTCTGGGGTGATGAGGAATAAGTAAATGTGAATTTCTTAATGAGGGATAGGTAAATGTGAATTTCTTAATGAGGGATAGGTAAATGTGAATTTCTTAATGAGGAATAGGTAAATGTGAATTTCTTAATGAGGAATAGGTAAATGTGAATTTCTTAATGATTTAATCCCTCTTTCCTACAGTGCACAGCCCTCTGTGAAAAATACAGAGAATCATGTTTAAAAATGAGAATTTTCCTGTTCCTTGTCGTGTTCCCTTTCAATTCTGTGCTGGAAAAAGTTGAAGAATTTCTGGTGGCTGATGAGGAATTTCTGTATGGCTTTGGTTGTGCTCACACATTACAAAGGGGGAAATGCTCCGGGGTGATGAGGAATAAGTAAATGTGAATTTCTTAATGAGGGATAGGTAAATGTGAATTTCCTAATGAGGGATAGGTAAATGTGAATTTCTTAATGAGGAATAAGTAAATGTGAATTTCTTAATGAGGGATAAGTAAATGTGAATTTCTTAACGATTTAATCCCTCTTTCCTACTGTGCACAGCCCTCTGTGAAAAATACACTGAATTATGTTTAAAAATGAGAATTTTCCTGTTCCTTGTCGTGTTCCCTTTCAATTTTGTGCCGGAAAAAGGTGAAGAATTTCTGGCGGCTGATGCAGGATTGTGTGGATTTTTGTGCAGAATTTTATGGTGTGGCTGTACTCACAGACCAAAAAGGAAAAGGCGCAGGAATTCTGGTGGCTGGTGTGAAATTCCTGCATTTTCTGGCCGTACTCACACATCATAAAGGGGGAAATGCTGCGGGGTGATGAGGAACAGCAGGGTCACGGCGCTGCCGATGCAGGCGATGGGGTTCAGGATGCCCAAAAACGGGGGCTGGGATGTGGAATTCGGGGGGCTCAGGGTTTGTTCCCTGCACTCCTCGGGGCCAGGGGGATCTGGGAGAGAACAGAGCAGCCTCAGGAGACAGAAATTCCTTTTCATACTCATAAAAATATATGTGTAAAATGAATAAAAAAATATCAATTTAGAATTAAAATAGATCAATAAATAGAAATAAAAATATATAAAATACAGAAATATTTTAAATATATTAAAATAAAAAGATAAAATTTAAAATATATATTTCTAAATACTCAAAAATAAATAACTACTATATATATAAATAATGGCATAACTATATATATTAAAAACCATATATATATGTACATTT
>CM032376.1:1840289-1881454 GCA_019023105.1 Diglossa brunneiventris
GGCTGGAGCGGAGCTGCCGCCTCCGGAACGCGGGGCTGGGGCGGCCCCTCGGGGCCCAGCCCAGGCCCCGCCACAGCCGCTGCAAAATTCCAAAACCCAAAGCACAGAAAATCAAATTAAAATAAACAAACAAACAAAAAAAGCCCCCTAAAAATGAAATAAACTAAAATTCACAAGATTCAAAATAAAATCCGCAGACTTCAAAATAAAATTCATAAGATTCTGAATAAAAGTGGCAAAATGCTGAATAAAAGTCGTAAAATTCAAAATAAAATTCACAGAAATTCAAATTAAAATTCACAAACTTCAAAATAAAATCACAAAATTCAAAATAATAAGTTATAAAAATTAAAAAATAAAGGTAATAAAAATTAAAAATAAAATGAATAAAAATTAAAAATAAAGGTAATAAAAAATAAAAATAAAATGAATAAAAATTAAAAATAAAGGTAATAAAATTAAAATAAAGGTAATAAAAATAAAAATAAAATGAATAAAAATTAGAAATAAAGGTAATAAAAATTAAAAATAAAGGTAATAAAAATTAAAAATAAAAGTAAAAATTAAAATTCAAAGTAAAATTCAAAATAAGTTAAAAATAAAATTAACAAAAATTAAAAATAAAGGCAATAAAAATAAAGGTAATAGAAATTAAAAATTAAAGTTGAAATTAAATTCAAAATAAAATTCCAAATAAGTTAAAAATAAAATTCACAAAATGATGTCCCACAAAATTAAAAATAAAGTGAATAAAAAATAAAATGAAAAATTAAAATAAAAATTAAAAATAAAATTCAAAATAAAATTCAAACTAAATGTCACGAAATTCAAAATGAAATTCAAAAAAAAGCCACAAAATCAAAATAAAACTCAGAAAAAACTTCAAATAAAATTCACAAAATTCAAAAATAAAGCCACAAAAATTCAACATAAAATTCACCAAAATTCTCTAAAAAAAATAGTGACGAATTGAAAGTAAACTGAAATGAATTAATGGCATTTGTTTTACTCACCGGCAGTGCCAGGCAGGCCGCCAGCAGCAGCAGCAGCCCCGAGCTCACCGCGGCCAGCGCTGCCCAGTCCGGGCGGAGCTGCAGCTCCCGGGCCCCGGCAATTCCCACCCGGACGGCGGCCCTGGGGCTGCTGGGCACGAAGGGCCCGTCCTGAGGGCACCGTGCCCCCGCTGGCATCGCCCGCACGTACTGCACGACAGCACAAAATCACATTTGTAATCACTGAAATTCCGGTTTTGCGCTTACGCTTTCCGATCTGCAGGAATTTCTTCATTCCTCCCATTTATTTCATGCTCTCTGCTGTTTTTGCAGCTTCTAAACTCTCATCTGGAGCACAAAGTTCTTCTCCAAGAGGGAAATTATAAATAAAAAGATAATATTTTCTGGGTAAAAAGCCAGAAATCCAGTTAAGGTTTTGTGTCCCCCAACTGGCATCACCCTCATGTACTGCACGACATCACAAAATCAGATTTGTAATTATTGAAATTCAGTTTTTGCGCTTACACTCTCCAATCTGCAGGAATTTATTCATTCCTCCCATTTATTTCATGCTCTCTGCTGTTTCTGCAGCTTCTAAACTTTCATCTGGAGCACAAAATTCTTCTCCAATAGGGAAATTATAAATAAAAAAATAATATTTTCTGGGTAAAAAGCCAGAAATCCAGTTAAGGTTTTGTGTCCCCCAACTGGTATCACCCTCACGTACTGCACGACATCACAATTTCATATTTGTAATTATTGAAATTCCGGTTTTGCGCTTACGCTCTCCAATCTGCAGGAATTTCTTCATTCCTCCCATTTATTTCATGCTCTCTGCTGTTTTTGCAGCTTCTAAACTCTCATCTGGAGCACAAAATTTTTCTCCAAGAGGGAAATTATAAATAAAAAAATAATATTTTCTGGGTAAAAAGCCAGAAATCCAATTAGGGTTTTGTGTCCCCCAACTGGCATCACCCTCACGTGCTGCACCACAACACAAAATCAGATTTGTAATTATTTAAATTCCGTTTTTGCACTTACACTCTCCAATCTGCAGGAATTTATTCATTTCTCCCGTTTGTTTCTGTGCTATATAAAGATGCTCACTGCTGTTTTTGCAGCTTTCTGCACTCCCAAACTTTCACCTGGAGCCCAAAATTCTTCTCCAATAGGGAAATTATAAATAAAAAAATAATATTTTCTGGGTAAAAAGCCAGAAATCCAGTTCAGGTTTTGTGTCCCCCAACTGGCATCACCCTCACGTGCTGCACCACAGCACAAAATCCATTTAGAATTATTGAAATTCCGGTTTTGTGCTTACACTGTCCAATCTGCAGGAATTTATTCATTCCTCCCATTTATTTCATGCTCTCTGCTGTTTCTGCAGCTTCTAAACTTTCATCTGGAGCACAAAATTCTTCTCCAAGCGGGAAATTATAAATAAAAAATTAAGATTTTCTGGGTACAAAGCCAGAAATCCAGTTAAGGTTTTGTGTCCCCCAACTGGTATCACCCTCACATGCTGCACCACAGCACAAAATCCATTTAGAATTATTGAAATTCAGTTTTTGCACTTACACTCTCCAATCTGCAGGAATTTATTCATTCCTCCCATTTATTTCATGCTCTCTGCTGTTTCTGCAGCTTCTAAACTCTGATCTGGAGCACAAAATTCTTCTCCAATAGGGAAATTATAATTAAAAAATTAAGATTTTCTGGGTAAAAAGCCAGAAATCCAATTAGGGTTTTGTGTCCCCCAGCTGGCATCACCCTCACGTGCTGCACCACAACACAAAATCCATTTAGAATTATTTAAATTCATTTTTTGCACTTACACTCTCCAATCTGCAGGAATTTATTCATTTCTCCCATATAAAATTTGCAGGAATTTATTTATTTCTCCCATTTATTGCTATAAAAAGATGATCTATTTATTCTATAAAAAGATGTTCATTGTTTGTTTTTGCAGCTTCCAAACTTTCACCTGGACCACAAAATACTTTTGTGCATAATAATTTCATGTATGATTTTATGAATTATAATTAAGATTTATAATTTTGGGGAAATTCTAAATAAAAAAGCAGGATTTTCTGGGTGCCAACCATTCTCTTGTGCTTGTTGCTGCTCAGCTGGAGCACGTAGGTGCCGGGGGCCTGGAACTGGAAAAGGAACAGGAGGAATTTCTGGGAATTTCTGGAAATTTCCCTGATTTCCTCCCTCAGGCTCCGGAAATCTCCCCAGTCAAATTCAGCATTTGTGTTGTACAGGTTGTTTCTAGGAGGGAAAACACAAAAAATTTCTTGTTACTTGTTTTATTTGAATTATTTTTCCTTCTAGGCTGATAAATAAGGTGGAGATTTGAAAATTCAGAGTTCTTATTCCATGTGTAGATGTATGAATTTAATTCACCACTCCATGTATAAATTCAATTTGTTATTCCATGTGTAAATTCAATTTTATTCCATGTGTAATTTCAATTCACCACTTCATGTATAAATTCAATTTTTTATTCCATGTATAAATTCAATTTGTTATTCCATGTACAAATTCCCTTTATTGTTCCATACATAAATTCAATTTATTATTCCATGTGTAAATTCAATTTGTTATTCCATGTACAAATTCAGTTTGTTATTCCATGTATAAATTCAATTTATCATTCCATGTGTAAATTCAATTTATTATTCCATGTGTAAATTCAATTTGTTATTCCATGTACAAATTCCATTTGTTATTCCATGTACAAATCTCATTTATTCCATCTATAATTACTGCTGCCACACCATAATTAAGGAGCATCAGGGAGATTTCAGGCTTCCCCAGCTTTGTTTTGGGATGATCCAGCCCCCACCCAAAAATACATCAATTTACCCTGAGGAGCAGGAATTTTTTATTTACTGTGCAAAAATAGTTCTAGGTCAGAAACAGCATCAGGAGCAGTAAGCACAGATTTAATTTTGCCTATTTCAACAAATAAAAGTGAATTACTTAATGATTTAAATGCTGTTTCCTACTGTGCAAAGCCCTCTGTGAAAAATACACAGAATCATGTTTAAAAATGAGAATTTTGCTGTTCCTTGTTGTGTTTGCTTTCAATTCTGTGCTGGAAAAGGTGCAGGATTTCTGGTGGCTGATGTGGAATTTCTGCATGGCTTTGGTTGTGCTCACACATCATAAAGGGGGAAATGCTCTGGGGTGATGAGGAATAAGTAAATGTGAATTTCTTAATGAGGGATAGGTAAATGTGAATTTCTTAATGAGGAATAAGTAAATGTGAATTTCTTAATGAGGAATAGGTAAATGTGAATTTCTTAATGACTTAAACCCTGTTTCCTACTATGCACAGCCCTCTGTGAAAAATACACAGAATCATGTTTAAAAATGAGAATTTTCCTGTTCCTTGTCGCGTTTCCTTTCAATTTTGTGCCGGAAAAAGGTGAAGAATTTCTGGCGGCTGATGCAGAATTGTGTGGATTTTTGTGCAGAATTTTATGGTGCGGCTGCACTCACACACCATAAAGGAAAAGGCGCAGGAATTCTGGTGGCTGGTGTGAAATTCCTGCATTTTCTGGCCGTACTCACACATCATAAAGGGGGAAATGCTGCGGGGTGATGAGGAACAGCAGGGTCACGGCGCTGCCGATGCAGGCGATGGGGTTCAGGATGCCCAAAAAACGGGGGCTGGGATGTGGAATTCGGGGGGCTCAGGGTTTGTTCCCTGCACTCCTCGGGGCCAGGGGGATCTGGGAGAGAACAGAGCAGCCTCAGGAGACAGAAATTCCTTTTCATACTCATAAAAATATATGTGTAAAATGAATAAAAAAATATAAATTTAGAATCAAAATAGATCAATAAATAGAAATAAAAATATATAAAATACAGAAATATTTTAAATATATTAAAAATAAAAAGATAAAATCTAAAATATATATTTCTAAATACTCAAAAAATAAAAAACTACTATATATATAAATAATGGCATAACTATATATATTAAAAAACCATATATATATGTACATTTAATTTTATATATAATAATAATATTTAATTATATATACATAAAAATTATATATAGTTATATATATAAAATAGTTTATATATCTATAGTTATATAATATAGATATAATTATATATACATAAAAATTACATATGTTATATATCTATATATATAAATATAGTTTTATATATATAGTTACATACTATAGATATAATTATTATATACATAAAAATTACATATAGTTATATATATAAATATAGTTTTATATATATAGTTATATACTATATATATAATTATATATACATAAAAATACATATAGTTATATATCTATATATAAATATAGTTTTATATAATATATATATTAAAAACCTATATATATGTAAATTTAATTTCATCTATAATAAAAATGTTGAATTTTGCATATCTATATTGTATGCATAATATAAATATTTTAAATTATAAAAATACAAAAATTAAAAATAGAGATATTTCTACATACTTTAAAATAAATAATAAATAATATATGTATATATAACTCTATATATAAGAACAGAAAAAGCCCCAGCAGGAGCTCAGGAGCAGCATGGGTACATTGAATTCTGCTTTTTTTTAGCATTTTCTGAGGGAATTACCTGCTGTTCCCTGCAGGGCAGGGCAGGGGCTGTGCGCGCTGGATAAAATTAAAAATTTAATTTTAAAATATTTTTTATTAAACCCAAATTGAGGAGCTTTGCAGGAGAACTCACCTGGAGCTGCTGCTGAGGGAGGATTCATTTCCTGAAGTGCTGAATCCTCATCCTGCACCAGGAGGTCGTGAATTAATTGAGGGTCAGGATTATAAACCCCTAAAAATCCTTTCCCTGGAGAGGTACAAAAAAAATCAGGTTTTTTCTGGTTTGCACCATGAATTTTGCTCTGAATTTTGCTCTGAATTTTGCTTTCCTTCCAGAATATCTGCTCAGCAAAGCCCCCAAGCTCTAACCCCAAATAGGAGCATTTTTAGCACATTCTTCTCATTCTAGGGCAGTTTTTAACATATTTGGGCCTTTTAAAATTAAATTTTAATTATAATTTTTTTTTTTAATTAAAACATTTGGTTGAAGTCAATGAACCCACACAGGGTGAAATGAGTTTTTTCTGATGTTGGGATTCAATTTTCTGGCTATGCAAATTGTTCTTTTTGGCCTGGATCTGGAATTCTGAGGGAAATTTTTTTTAACACCTTTGAATTTTACTTGGTAAAATTCAAATTGGTAAAATATATACATTTTTAAAAAATTAATTAAAAAATTACATTAAAATCTTTATTAAAATCAGTGCAGGTAAAGGAGCTGGGAAGGGATTCCAGCTTTGTTTATTGTAATTTAGGAAGGAAAACCCTGAATATTTTTTCCTGTACTACTGGAAATACACAAATATCCTTTGGAAATACACAAATATCCTTTGGAAATACACAAATTTCCATTAGAAACACAAACGTTTCCTTTGGAAATACACAAATTTCCTTTGGAAATTCACAAATTTCCATTAGAAACACAAAAGTTTCCTTTGGAAATTCACAAATTTCCACTAGAAATACACAAATTTCAAACCAATATTCTGAGACCAAGCAGGATAAATTTGGTGTGCAGTGCTGAATTTACATTTTTCTCAGGAAAAAACCTGGAGATTTCTCATTATTTTTGTTTTAAACCCCGCAAAAAAGGCTTTTTGTGTGCAAACCCCATTAAACACCCCAATAATTCCCTTCCCTCACCACTCATCTCCACGATGTGTGCTGGATGGATTTGTTGTCCTGCAGCACAAAAATCTTCCAAAGAGAAATTTGGTCTCGGTAGAACTTTCCTTAAACCTTCTAAGAAAACAGCAGTCTGAAAGAAAAATAATTCAGATTTTTTTTTTTCTGGTTTTTTTCATGGTTGAAACAGAATTAAAAAGCACTTTATGTGTGAAATAGAAAAAAAACATTTGGGGATTTTTTTGTTGTTGTTGTTGCATTCTAGGATTTTCTGAGCAGAAAGGGAACGAGGGGCAGAGCCTGACGGAAGAGAGGGATGGTGGAAATCGGAATTTTTGTCACCTTGCTCCCGTTGCTGCGGGTGATGAGAAGCTGAGGTTTTCTCTCTGCGCAGGAGAGCTGCAGGGTGGATTTCTGGTGTTTTCTGCACTGGGAATTGCAAACCCTCTCCAGGCTGTCCGAGTGACAAACGCAGAGCCCCAGGAATTTGTCGTAGCCCTGGAAATCCCTGGGGTCAGCACAGACCTGGGGGAGAGAAGGAAAAACAGCATTGCCTAAAAAAAAATCAGGATTTCCTAAAGCTGGAGAAGAGGCAAAAACTCATCTGAAAACACAAATAACCCTGGAGCACCAGCCCTGGAAAGGGAGAGATTGGGAATTTTGCTTTTTTTTTTGGGTATTTTCTGCCTAGTTTTGGGGATTTAATATAAAAAAGATTAAAAAAAAACTTAATACCTTGTGGATTCCTAAAGCTGGAAAAGAGGCAAAAGAGGTATTTTCTGCCTGGTTTTGGGATTTAACAGAAAAAAAAAATTAAAAACGAACTTAATGCGTTGTGTGTTCCTAAAGCTGGAAAGAGGTAAAACCTCCTCTGGAATCACAAATAACCCTGGAGCACCACGCTGGGTGTGCCCTGGGAAGGAGAGCTTGGGAATTTTGCTTTTTTGGGGTGTTTTCTGCCTGGTTTGGGGATTTAATAGAAAAGAAATGAAAAAAAAAACCATAATACCTTCTGTGTCTGGGAATTTTGCTTTTTGGGGCATTTTCTGCCTGGTTTTGGGGATTTAAGTAAAAAATCTTAATACCTTGGGAGTTCCTAAAGCTGGAAAAGTGGCAAAATCTCCTCAGAAAATACAAATAACCCTTGAGCACCACACTGGGTGTGCCCCGTGAAGAAGAGCTTGGGAAATTTTACTTTTTTGGGGAATTTCCGCCTGGTTTTAGGGATTTAATTAAAAAATCTTAATACCTTGGGAGTTCCTAAAGCTGGAAAAGAGGGGAAACCTCCTCAGAAAATACAAATAACCCTTGAGCACCATACTGGGTGTGCCCTGGGAAGGGAGAGCTTGGGAATTTTGGTTTTTTGGGGTACTTTCTGCCTGATTTAGGGATTTAATTAAAAAAATTAAAAATAAAGAGGGAATATGTTGTGAGTTCCTAAAGCTGGAAAAGAGGCAAAACCTCCTCAGTAAATACAAATAACCCTTGAGCACCACACTGGGTGGGCCCCAGGAAGAAGAGCTTGGGAATTTTTACTTTTTTGGGGAATTTTCCTGCCTGGTTTGGGGGATTTAATTTAAAAGAAAAATTAAAAAAATTAAAAAACCTGAATACCTTTTGGGAGCAGTAGCGAGCCCATCCCCTCCTGGTCAGGCACTGCCCCTCCTGGTTGCGGGAGGCTGAGTCCCGGCACACGGGGTAGGATTTCCTGACACAACCATTCCCATCCCTCCCAGAACTCCTGAATCCGGGTGGGCAGGTGCAGAGGGAGTCCCGGGGCTGGAAATTCAAACACGGCTTTTTTAGAACCTGCAGCTGGCCCCACACAACGCCCCAAACCTGCCAGTGTCACCCCGAGAAATTCAGAGTATTTGTAAATCTGGTGTCCACACGCCACCCCAAACCTTCCATACTTCCCCTCGTTTCAGTGTTTGAAAGATATAATTAAATTTTGAATAGATTTCATATATAAAATGTATGAAATTCAATGTATTTTATCTCTGTTGAAGGGGAGGATTGATGTAACCTTGAGAAATTCAGAATATTTGTAAATCTGGTGTCCACACTCCATCCCAAACCTTCCATAGTTTCAATATTTGTTTCCCTGTATTTCCTAGTTTCAATATTTGAAAGATATCATTCAACTTTCAATGTATTTCATATATATAATATATGAAACTGAATGTAATTAATCTCTATTGAAAGGAGAGGATTGATGTCACCCCGAGGAATTCAGAGTATTTGTAAATCTGGTGTCCACACGCCACCCCAAACCTTCCATACTTCCCCTCGTTTCAGTATTTGAAAGATATAATTAAATTTTGAATAGATTTCATATATAAAATATATGAAATTGAATGTATTTTATCTCTGCTGAAGGGGAGGATTGAAGTAACCCTGAGAAATTCAGAGTATTTGTAAATCTGGTGTCCACACTCCATCCCAGTTTCAATATTTGTTTCCCTGTATTTCCTAGTTTCAATATTTGAAAGATATCATTCAACTTTCAATGTATTTCTTATATATAATATATGAAACTGAATGTAACTAATCTCTATTGAAAGGAGAGGATTGATGTCACCCCGAGAACTTCAGAATATTTGTAAATCTGGTGTCCCCTCCCCTTTCCCTGTGGCTGGAAGTGAGATAAAGAGAGAAAGTAAAGGTGAGGATGAGCAAAAAGTGAATTTATGCTGGTGGATCAATGGGAATTTCTCCTGTATGTGCTAGATGAGTAATTTGATGGTTGACTGTCACAATTCAAAGGCAGATATTATATATATATATGCTGAGAGAAGTTTTATAGACTTACATAAAGTGGTGTTATCAATGATATAGACACCATCCCTGGGTGTGTTTAACAAACCAGGATGTGACACTGGGTGCCAGGGTGTAGTTGGGGTGTTGGGGCTGGGTTGGACTCGATCTTTAGGGTCTCTTCCAACCTGGTCATTCTGTGACTCTGTGATACTGTGATGATGTGTGATTCTGTGATGCTGAGATGCCGTGACTCTGTGATTCTGTGATTCTGAGATTCTGAGATTCTGAGATTCTGTGATTCTGCAATTCTGTGACCGTGATTCTGAAATCTTATGATTCTGTGATTCTGAGATTCTGAGATTCTGAGATTCTGAGATTCTGCGATTATGTGACCGTGATTCTGAGATTTTGTGATTCTGAGATTCTGAGATTCTGTGATTCTGAGATTCTGTGATTCTGAGATTCTGCGATTCTGGGATTCTGAGATTCTGAGATTCTGAGATTCTGCGATTCTGTGATTCTGCGATTCTGCGATTCTGTGACCATGATTCTGTGATTCTGAGATTCTGAGATTCTGTGACTCAGAGAGCTGCCGCCCCAGCTGCTCACACACACCTGGAGCACCTGTCCTGCCCCAAGGCACTCACAGCTTCCCAGCCACGCCTGGAACCTGTGATTCTGTGACTGATTCTATGTGATTCTCTCCGGGCCCGGGGCACTCACAGGTGCTCACTCACACCTGGAACACCTGTCCTGGCCCCAGCTGTGCCTGGAACACCTGTCCTGGCCCAAGCCATACCTGGAACACCTCTCCTGGCCCCAGCCATACCTGGAACACCTGTCCTGGCCCCAGCTGTGCCTGGAACACCTGTCCTGGCCCCAGCTGTGCCTGGAACACCTGTCCTGGCCCAAGCCATACCTGGAACACCTGTCCTGGCCCCAGGCACACGCAGGTGCTCTGTCCCTCTGCAGGCTGCACAGCCCCGGAGCCGCAGGGCAGGCAGGAGCTCTGGGCAGCTCTGGGGCTGAAGAAGCCCTCGGGGCAGGGCAGGCAGGAGCTCTGCCCGGTTCTGGGGTTGAAGAAGCCCTCGGGGCAGGGCAGGCAGCCTGGGGATGGCACCGCTGCCCCGGCCGGGCTGAACGTCCCCGGTGGGCACGGCACCGGCACCGAGCTGTTCCCTCCGGAGCAGAAATACCCTGGAACGACAAAAAATTCCTGTCAGTTTTGTCCCTGCAAAGCAGCTGGAGTGGATGTGTTTGCAGTTTTGATGTTGAGGTGTGTTTTGTTATAAATTGGTTAAATGCATCCTGCTTCGACCGAAATATTCGCTAGTTTGGGTGTTTGAAATATATAATTTACTGGTGAATATATTTCATATATAGTATGAATTATATAATATATAATTATTGTTTATAATATATAATTTAGTTCTGCAATATATAATATATATATATATATAGTATTAATATATATATATAATATATAATTATATATATAATTATAATATATAATATAAATATATAATATATAATAGATAATATATAATATATAGTATGTATAATAGATAAATATATTAATTGCATAATATATATTACATACTATATATTAATTACATAATATACACTACGTAATATTTATTATAAATCATATAATATATATAATATATAAACAAAAATATTATATAAAATGTATAATTATAATATTATAATATGAAGAAATATATATTTAATATATACTGAATATATATTAATATATATAGAATATACTTCCTTTATTGATTATTGAATATATTTCAATATTGCAATATTTCATATAAATTTAGTAATGAAATGTTGAAATACAAATATATTAAAAATTGTTCAGCATATTGAAATAAAAATGTATTAAACAACGAAGTATTGAAATAAAAATATATCAATATAATTAAACATTAAACAATGTAATATTGAAATAAAAATAAACATAATTCAGTTGCATGATGCAGAAAGGAACTCTTCTGAGACGTGATGGACAATGATGATACTCTATGACAATAAAATCCAGTGCCCTGCATTTGTTCTCCAAGCTTTTTTACCTGTTACCACATGAATTTCATCAAGCCCAGTCAATTATCTGAGAATTATTGCAGCACAATTCAACCTTACTGCATTTTTATTGCAGAATATGTGACTGAGAGGCAAAAAATCAGCTAAAGGATCCCAGTTACCTGCTGGGCAGGCTGGCAGGCTCTGCTCTCCTCCTTTGCAGTGAACCCCACTTGGACACTCCTCATCATTTTGAGGTTGTGTTCCCCCCTTGATGCCAGGCAAGGCTGGAAAAAAAGAGAAAAAGAAGAGGAAAAGGGCCATGGATTTGCTGCCCTGAGCCGCCTGAGCTGCCAAAGTGGCTCAGGACAGAGGAGTGAGGAGAGCTTTCCTTCCCTGCTGAATATTTCATGGCAGGGAGAGTGAAAAGATTGGTGTGAAATATTGATGGGAGTTACCTGAGCCCCACAGGTCACAGAGCAGAGCTGCTCCCTGCCCTGCCAGGAATATTCCTGTGGAGTAAGGGCAGGGAAGGGCTGGTTTGGGATGATGGAGCTTGCTCCTGTGCCAGCTGGAGTTTCAGGGTCCCTAGAGCAACCCTGGGTTTGGAAAATCCTCATTTACCCCGTTTACCTCCTTTACCCCAGCCCACAAATCCTTATTTACCCCATTTACCGTTTGCCCCATTTACCATTTACCCCAGTCCACAAATTCTCATTTACCACAGTCCACAAATCCTCATTTACCCCATTTACCATTTACCCCATTTACCTCATTTACCCCAGCCCACAAATCCCCATTTACCCCATTTACCTCATTTACCATTTACCCCAATCCACAAATTCTCATTTACCTCATTTACCCCAGCTCACAAATCCTCATTTACCCCATTTACCCCATTTATCATTTACCCAAGTTACCCCATTTATTTACCATTTTCCCCAGCCCACAGATCCCCCTTCCCAGCAGGGCTCAGCAGTGAGTGTGGGATCAGCTGTGGGTTTGGGATATTCTCATCATAACCTCTGCAGCCTAAAGTGAAAATCTGCTGAGAAATCGGTGTATTTTTTGGAATTTGCTATGACAAATTAATTCTGACCAGCTGGATTGCCCCCTGTGGTTTTTAAAATCCACGGTGCAATGCAGGGACTGGTTTGGGAGGATTTCTGGGGGTTTTGGAGGTGATAACCCCAAATTTGGGCAGGGTTCCTGCAGCTCAGAGTTATTCCCACAGCAGAGGGCAGCCTGGCTCCCTGCAGGATGGGGAATAGGGAATTGATTTTTTTATATACACATTTTTTATTTCTCAGACCTCACCCGGGTCATTCAGAGCAGAAATCCAACCCCTGCCATGCTGGAGATGTCCCACATCCAGCAAAGTTTCTGTTTTCTCCTGGAGGAATTTATAATTAAATAATCCAGAGCATTTCTGGGTGAATTTTCCCATTTGTTCATAATAAATGCACATTTTTCTTAAATTCCTTCACACAACTGCTCGTTCCAGGACCTGCAGCTGGGTGGACTTTCTAGGGAGGCAATAAATGAGGCGTTTGCATATTTTGATTTATTTTGTCTGGGAGAAAAACAGAAGAGAGGGATTTTCAGAGCAATGTTTATTTATGTGATTGCCAAAGTTTATGTGATGAAACCAGGAATGAGCAGAAATTGTCAGAAATTGTTGTTCCTTGGGCAAATCTCTGATGTTTCAGTGAAGGACCAGTTGGAACAGCCTGGAGTCCCCAGCCAAAGGCCGTGCAACACTAAAATCGGAGTTTTAAAGCAGGATTTGCTCCCACCTGAATTGCCTGTATTTGCCAGCAATTAATTCAGCAAGGGGAAAAACAACAGAATTCCAACTGAAAATAATTAAACGAGTTTCAAAACTCTCTGTGTGTGCATCAGGGATGATTTCACAAGTTCCAGAGCTGCTTTTGCTTTGCTCTTTTCAGGAGCTGCTTGAGCTGCTGTGACATTTCTGTGCTCAATAATTCAGAATGTTTTAATCCTGTGCTCAAGGATACAATGAATTTGGGGTTCGCATTCCCGGGGCGAGCCTGGAGCTGCCCCTTGGGAGGATCCTGGGCTCTGCCCGGAGCTCCTGGAATTTGGGAGCTGCTGCCTCTGCCCAGCCCTGCAGGGCTCTGCTTCACCTCAGGGCAAATTCTGAAATTCTGCTCGTTTGGGAAGGATTCCTCAGCCAGCCCAGAGGCTCTGCTGCTGGAATTTCATTGTTTTTATTTTTATTTTAAATTCATTTTTATTATTTTATTTTATTCTATTCTTTTATTTCTATTATCTATTCCGTTCTATTCTTTTATTTTTATTATTTATTTTATTTTTACCTTAAAATTACTTCATTATTTTATTTTATTTTAATTATTTATTTTATTTTAATTTCAAAATTACTTTTATCCTTTTTCTTTTATTTTTAAATCTAATTTTATTTTATTTTATTTTATTTTTATTTTATTTTAAAATTATATTTATTATTTTTATTATTTTTATTATTGTATTTATTGTATTTATTGTATTTATTTATTTATTTATTTATCTAGTTAGGTAGTTAGTTAGTTAGTTAGTTAGTTAGTTATTAGTTAGTTAGTTAGTTAGTTAGTTATTAGTTAGGTTTTTTTATCTCGTCAAGGTGAGGTTGGGCAAACCTCCCAGCCCTGAGTCAGCCAGAGCTCAGCTTTTGGGAATGCAATGTGGGAAAAACCCGAGATCTTCCCTGAGGGATTGGGTTCCACGGGCAGAGAATGCCGGCGGCCATTGGCAGCTTTCCTTCCCCTGGGGAGCATCTCAGAGTCATTTTTCTGCTGCTGGCCACACAAAACTCAGCTGCGGGGCCAGAGCAAACAAAGAAATTTAAAATAATAAATAATAAAAAAAAAATAAAATATATAGAAATATATAAATGTATATAGTATATATATAAATATAAAATGTATTTATAAATAAAATAAATATATAAATATCTGTTTTTAAATATATAAATAATATCATGATATATTATTATAATTATATTCTCTATTATATTATATTTTATATATATATTTACATATATATCTATTATATATTATATACATTTATAAAAAAAATTTGTTTATATATTAAGATATTAAATATATATATTATATATATTTAAACTGTATAAATATATGAACATATATTTTATTTCTATATCTATATATCTATATATCTATATATCCATATATATCCATATATCTATGTATCCATATATCTTTATATCTATATATCTATATCTCTTTATATCTATATATCTATATATCTTTTTATCTATATATCTTTATATCTATATCTCTTTATATCTTTATATCTGTATATCTCTATATCTATATATCTATATATCTATATCTATATCTATATATCTATATATCTATATATCTATATATTTATATATCTATATATCTATATATTTATATATCTTTATATCTATATATCTTTATATCTATATATCTTTATATTTCTTTATATATCTATATATCTATATATCTATATCTATATATCTATATATCTATATATCTATATCTATAGAACTATATATCTATATATTTATATCTCTTTCTATCTATATGTGTGTAAATAAAAAGTGCCTGGTGATACAATGGGATTCCCAGCCCTGCGGTTCCTGGCTGTGCTGGGCACACTCAGAACTTCCCTTTTCCCCAGAACTGCTCCCCGGCTGCCAGGCTGGCATTTTCCGGGCAGGGCAGACATTTCACAGCCCCAGAAAATGAATCAACCCCAGGAATTAATGCCTGAGTCACCCTCAGGCCTGGCTGATTTATTCAGCACCAACCTTCTCTTTTCAGCCTGGGAAATGGGCAGGAAAAAAGAGGAGAAGGCTGAAAAATGCAGTTTTCTGTTGGGTTTTCAGAGGATTTGGGGAAATGAGCAGCTATGGCTAAATAACATCTAAATTCACTGTGTTATTGAGCACAGAATTCAAAAATTCTGAATTATTGAGCACAGAAATGTCACAGCAGCTCAAGCAGCTCCTGAAAACAGCAAAGCAAAAGCAGCTCTGGAACTGGTGAAATCATCCCTGATGCACACAGAGAGAGTTTTGAAACTCATTTAATTATTTTGGGTTGGAATTCTGTTGTTTTTCCCCTTGTTGAATTAATCACTGGTGTTTTCGGTCTCTATTACACAAGATTCCTCTTATTTTTACCTGGTTTTTATTTTTATTTTATTTATTTATTATATTATTTCTTTTTTAAATTTTTTTTTATTTTTAGCTACCTAATTTAGCTAAATTTAGCTATTTTTTATCTATTTTTCTTCCTGCCCATCAGGCTTTGCAATGATTTATTTTAATTCCATGGCATCTGTACCAGCAGGCACTGATTTGTCAGTGACACCCATGGCTAGCAAGTCAGATAAGCCAAAATTTTTCTCTTATTTCTCTGTAAAATTTCATAGAAATTTCTCAGCAAAAGGAGCCACAAGTGGAATATGTTGACTGCAAATATTTGATGAGCCTATATTTAAATTAAATTGAATTTTACTCCACTGAATGGGCTAAAAGAATAGCCCACAAGCTCTTATTTTTTCCCACATGAACTTCCCTCTCCAAGCATCACTCCGAGCAGGACTTGGCTGTGCTGCAGGAGGTTTTTATTTACACAACCCTCGTTTACAATCCCGTGAGGAGGAGCTGGATAAGTGATGAAATCATTTTTTATCATTTCTGGGGAAAGGCTGGGCAGAGACTTTGGGACGAAGCCAAAGCACCTGGTTGGATTTCTGCGTTAGAAAAAACCAAAAACAGCCCTGAAGATTGGTTATTTTGAGATAATCCTGAAAAGCAGCTGAGTCACAATTTAAATTTAAACAAATGAGGATGGAGGCCAAAGAGAGCTCAGAATTTATCCAAATCCCAAGGACAAGGCAGTGACTGGAAGGGGTTTATTTTCACTTAGGCTTTGTAGCTGTGTTTTTACAATGGGAATGTTTCATAGAGAGATAGATTAAAATATAAAAATAAAATACAATATAAAAATAAAATAGAATAGAAAAATAAAGTAGAATATTAAAATATTTTAAAATATATTCTATATTATTTTAATATGTTAAAATAATTAAAATAATCTATATTATAATACAAAATATAATATAAAATATTTTAAAATATTTATTATTTTATATATATTAAAAATAAAATAAGATCTAATATAAAAATAAGATCTAAAATATTTTAAGATATATTATCTACTATTTTAACATATGTTAAAATAATTAAAATAAAATATAATAAAAAGATAAAATAGAATATAAAAATATATCAAATTATTATTTTAACATATGTTAAAATAATTAAAATAAAATATAATAAAATACATAAATATTTTAAAATATATTCTATATTAGAATATATATTATATAGTATTATACAATAATATATAATATATCTATTATGTAAATATAATATAATATAATATAATATAATATAATATAATATAAATATATAATATATATAATATAATATAATATAATATAATATAATATATATAATATAATTTATTTAGTATTATTTCGTATTATTTATATTTATTTTATATTTATATTGAACTATAAAATATAAATTTTATCTCTGCAGCTCTGCTTCTAAGGGAGGAGGTGATGTGGGGAGTTAAACCCCAAAGTTTATTTATTATATAGTTTATTTAGTTATATAATTTATTTATTATTAATTTATTTAGTTATATAATTTATTATTATTATTATTTTTCAGTGAGGGAGTGCAGCTGAGGTTTTTGTGTTCAACCAGACAAGAGGAAACGAACAGTGTGCAGTGAGGAAAGCAAAGGAGCTCCATCCCAGGGTAAACGTGCCCAGGATGAATTTCACAGCGTGCACTCAGCAAACATCAGCTTGGCCCTGAGCTCCAGGACCTGCTGGGTTCTGCAGAACTTTATCAGCAATAAAATCTCAGCAGGGGCTGCCCTGGGCTGTGAGCAACGATTCCATGGAAAGGTCACAGCCCCTGGCAGCTCCAGCAGCACTCCTGGGTGTGGAACAGAAACTGGGAGCCCTGGAACCCCTGGAGATTCATTGCTGCTCCCTGCTGTTCCTAGAGCCTCTCTTTTCTTCCTTAAAGTTCATCATTTCAATGATTTCATCCCAGCCTCAGCAGAGCTGCAAAAAAATCCTTTTAGTCCTATAGAACCTCCAGGGAAGGAGCAGAAAGCCTGGATCCTGCAGTGGTTATAGAGATAAATATTGTGAAAAACGCCAATCACTTGTTTCTAAAATTTTAGAAGTTTAATAGTGATAAAATTGTTAGAAAAATAACAATACAATTAGAGTAATAATAATTTGGACAATTTGAATTAGGACAATATGAGACAATAGAAACAAAGAGTACAGACAGTCCGGGTACCTTTTCTGGGCAAAGTAAGCCCAAAAAAGGACCCACGTGAGCAGAGGATTAACCCTTAAAAGCAACAGCCTGTTGCATATTCATACACCTCATCCATGATGCATAAATTCCATTCAAACACAGGATTCTGTCTGGGCAGTGTCAGCTTCTTCCTCTGGATCCTGACGGCGTCATTAAGCCTGAGCAAGAAGGAAGAAGTTCATTTATTCTGATAATGGGGCAATAAATTCTTTTTCTCTGAAAGACTCAGGTGTCCTGTGGCTGCTATCTCAGTGAGAGTCCTTTCTTTAGGAAAAAAAAAGTATCCTACATGGCATCGTTTCTACTTTAACATTATGTTATAACCTAAAACTAAATTTAACACACTATTCAAGATAATTAAATACAGCATTACTTTCTAACATAACACATATAACATTCATTTGAATATTTGCAAAAGCCAATCATAAAATACGCATTTTTCACAGGGAATTAGGTTTTTTTAAATATAATTTATTTTCTTTGCCTGCCTGTGGTTTGCTTACAATCCTGGCATTGTTCTCTGCCTGCCATGATCTCTTTTAGTGGGCAGCAGCCCCCGTGCTCCTCAGCTGAGGATTTTGGGCTCTGGGAGGTGCAAAAATTTCTTTGAGCAAAATTCAGCAGCCTTGGAGAAGAGTCTTTGGTGCAGTAACTGCGACTGTGCAGCAAATCAGGGCTTCAAGGACATCTTTTGGAGGCTGAAAACCAAACAGGGGCTGGGTTTGTGCTGTGGGTGAGGTGCCAGGGGTGGGGAGCAGCTGGACCCCTCCAGAACCTTCTGCCAGGAATTTGGGTCCTGTTTCCCTGTGGAATTACAGGAATTACAGGAATGACTGGAATTGGGAAATACTGGAATTATGGAATTGGGAAATAGTGGAGTTACTGGTGGGAGAGGGGGATGCTGGGGATTTCTGCCATTCTAAAAACCAAAACAACACTAAACCTTCCCACGCTTCTGCTTGATTTGCCTTTTCCATGATGTCCCTTCTTCTGTGAGCTTAGGATGAATACAAGAATACAGATAAAAACCAAGCTACTGCATGAAATAAATGTATTTATTGACAGGAAGGAGCATGAAACAATGTAAAGCAATTAACAATGCAATTAATGGATAACTGTGGTAGAATATACTGTAGAAGCAAGTTCATCTCTGAGTATATTGACTAAATGATGCCTGTAGGAATAGTTTAATACTCCTGTCCTTTCACCTGAGTGGTTCCCATAACTAAAAGATTAATGTTGGATTATTAAATGAAAGTTTTCTATGCTTTTTTAAGAAAAACTGAGAAAATTCAGGATTTTTTCCTCTGCAGATGTTTATGGCTGCTCTTCTCTTTGTTCAACACTCTGCTCCATCCTCATGATGTGGGAGTTCTTGGTTGGTTTATAGTGAAAATAAAGAGCTGGGTCTGACCCTTCAATCCCACAAATGAAAGCTGAGTTAACCCAGAAGTTCTCCCTTAATCGTCCTCAAATGGGTAAAAAGTTCAGTGAGAACAGATGGGAATTAAAATGCAAACAAAAGGAAGGATGGGCAGTGTTGGGGGGCAGGGAGAAATATTCAGAGAGGAAAAATATCCATAAAACCTGAGACAAAGAGGGAAAAAGAAAAGATTTAAGATTATTAAAACATCAGGGAAAGCTTTGGAAGGAGGTGGATGAGTTATGCAACTCATCATGAGAATAACATATAATATATATCTTTTTAATGAAATACTGCAAGATTAGGAATTATTATGTCTCAGACTAGAGAAAACACAAAAGAGAACTCTTTAGCTGTTCAGGGCATCAGAATCATAAGATATGACCCAAATCCCACTGGAATTCACTTCAACACTGCCACTTCTCCAAGCTCATCCACCTCGTGCAACGTAGCTCTTGGAGCTTAACACTTAAGGAAACCCCATGACACAAAAATAACCTTTTTTTTTTCTTTTTTATCACAAGAAACAAATGCAAAGGGTTCATTAAAAACATTCCCCAAAGATGCTGAGTACTTAACACTGGATCCTGCAGTGGTTTCACGTGGAAATCTCCCATTTTCCTCCACAGGAGACACGTGAGGAGCTGCTGGATCAGTTTTGGTTTTGGTTTTAGGTTCTGTAAAAGTAGAATTGCTCCCTATGTAGCAAACAGGGAAGTTTCATAGAAACCAGCAAACTCGCAACCAGAAATCAAAATTAAGCGAGAGTAAGTCTGGGAAGAAATAATTAAAAATAAAAATGATCTAGTTTCTAATAATCCTGCTGAATAACTTGGTTTTCTGGCAGTATGGGATTATTTCAGCTCCTTGTTATGCTCCCAACTCTGTTTAAAAAAATGATCCTTCAAAAGCTCTTCTGGATTTAAATTTTATAAAGGTAAAATCCTCTGTTAGATCTGTTGGAAAGGAGCTGATTTGAAACACTTTGTCCCAGACTTCACCTACAATCCACTATGGGTACAAAATTCTGATTGCATCAATAAAAAGCTTGATTTTTGTTGAAGAGACATGCTCAGCACGATGTTTAATTTTGGAAGGACTTCACCTTGAGACTGCCTGAAAGTATGACCACTCCAGCCTTGGCCAAATTCAGGGCCAGACTGCAGAAAATATGAAATATTTTTAATATTTATGCTCTGAATTCCCAGAGCTCATGTCTAAAATGACTCAGATTTTCAGTCTGAATGTTGAATTTGGAGTGTATAGATTAATGTTAGGCTGAAACCCCCAAGACTAAACCCCTGGATGGTTAAAATCTTTTTCTTTGGCAAAACACCTACATGAAAAATCATCAGAGCTTCAGACTGACCTCAGACCTGAGCAGAAAAGCACAAATTTGTGAGAAAATAAAGATGCAATTCTTCCTAACACTGAATTCCTGGCACAACCTGCACTGAGGGTTTCCCTCATTTATCAGTTTTTTTTAATTCTGGGTCCTCCAGGTGAGATCTTTCCAGCAGTCGGTTCAAGAGATATCATAAAATATTCAGTATTTTGGTGTCTGTGCTCTGCAGCAGGTGGCCCATCAGAGGCAGGTGATGGGAGCTCTCAGCATTTCCCTGGAAGGCAACAAAGCAGAAAAATCTCAGCTCAGTCCCAGGCCAGGCGTTCCTGCTAAAGCAGGAATAAATTCCCTCATTTTTCTGGCTGGTTGTGGGTGAGGTTTGCAAGGAAAATGAGTGAAACCAAAGGCTGGGATGAGGTGCTGAGCACCTTTTCCAGCAGCTCCACGCTGTGGGGGGTTTGAACTTGATGATTTTGGGTTTTTTTTTTTTCCCCACCCCAAATGATTCTGTGGGATGGGACCGGACCGAGCTGCTCCATCCCAGCTGCTGAGCCACACAAACCCCCAGGTACCTGAACTCCACTTCCTGGCACAAAATACCTTCGAGAAGGACATCAAGGAGCTCTGAGGATGACAAGGAGCAAAGTCCAGGTGAGTCATCTGCAGCTGGGGGAGTGGGGGTTCCTCTGGGAGCATCCAGCAGGCTGCAGCTCTGGACAGGTGGAGAGACCAGAACAGTCAATTTCCAGCTGAACTGGACTGAAATGATTTTTTTTTTTTTTCTCTGCTGGGTTCTGGGAGAACCTCAGTGGCTCGAAATGGGGCTTTAAATCTGTATTTCTAATGGAAATCTTGTTATATTATTACATTTATTACACACACTCTGGTGGGAACTCTCATCTGACAGAGGCAAAAAAGACCTTGTAAAAGACAAGAGAGATGTAACATTTTGTTTTGTTTTGTTTTTAAGCACTGAATATTTGCTTAATCCTGGAAATTAATCATGGAATTAGACACTGCCTGTGTAAAGCAGCCACAGTTACCTCCTGAGGAACATCCTGTGCCTGGGGTTTATGAGTCTGAAGCAAACACATGAGCTCTGTGTTCTCCTCCAGCTTCAGGCAGGGGGTGGAGGTTGGACACGAGTTCAGGACCTGCAGATGACAGCAAATCCCGTGGTTGCACAAGGACAGGAACACTTAAGCCAGGCTGGAGATCTGCTGGGCTTGGTCCTCACCTGCAGCTGGGGCTTTGCTCCCATCTGGAGCAGGCACAGAATTCCCTCCAGGATTTGGGCTCTCCGGAGCCTCAGGAACCTCGCCGTGCTGCTGTCCCTGGCAGGGCTCTGGCATTCTGTCACCAGCACGGTGTGGGCAAGGGCAGCACAGTGCAGGGGGGTCAGACCTGCGTGGGACACCACGGGAAAGTCAAACCCAGTGCCTGACCCCTGGCAAATCTGTTTTTAGGGATTTGGGATCTAAGCCAAGCTCCGTGCTTGAGCTGTCCCTCTCACCATGGTGGTCAGGCAGATCCACTTCCACACACACCCCGTTGCTCTTGCAGCTTTTCAGGACCTGAAATGAGGAATATCCAGGTAATTCCTGACCTTTGGCACTGCCAAAAATGCCCTTTCCTGCCCCAAACCCCTCATAAAAATACCCTTTCCACCCCCAAATTGTAGCCATGATATTTTATGGAAAATCCTTTCCTTAGGATTTTTCCTCCTGAGAAGCTGAGAGGCCTCAGGAACAAAATGTAACCAATGGTTATCTGCTGCTGTGGAATGCAACAGGTGCATCTGTGATTGGGCTCATGTGGTTGTTTCTAATTAATGGCCAATCACAGCCCAGCTGGCTCGGACTGTCTCGGTCAGTCACCAGCCTTTGTTATCATTCCTTTTCTATTTCTTTTCTTTTCTTTTATTTCTATTTATTTCTCTTTTCTATTTATTTATTTATTTATTTATTTATTTTTTATTTATTATTTAAATATCATTTATTTATTATTTTTTTATTTATTTATTATTTTCTATTTATTATTTTATTTCTATTCTTGCTACCCTTCTGATGAAATCCTTTCCTCTATTCTTTTAGTGTAGTTTTAATATAATATATATCATAAAATAACAAATCAAGCTTTCTGAAACATGGAGTCAACATTCTCGTCTCTTCCTGGGCCCCCTGTGAACACCACCACACCAAATCCCTCCGTAACCACATCAGAGCAGAGCTATATGAGAAACCCCAGATTATTTCCAACACCAGAAGATGCATGAGTGGCTTTTACTCCACTTTGGCCCCACAAAAAAAAAAAAACCAATTTACCTGCAGAACCCTCAGGTAGCCATTCTCTGCACACAGGTGGAGGGGAGTTTTCCCAGAGCTGTCCTGCTCGTTGACGTTGGCTCCCAGGGAGATCAGGTCGCTCACCATCAGGTGCTGGTTCTTTTCTGCAGCAAGATGTAAAGCAGTCTGAGAAGGGAAGAAGGGCACAGAGTTGCAGTGGAAGGCAAAAAATGGTTTAAAAACAACAATAATTTTTAGATAATGAAGTGGGGAGTTGGGATTTTGGGGTTCTGTTCCCACTTGTGCTCCATCACTCCCTCCCCATTCCCATTTTCCCTTCTTTCCCAGGACAGCAGGAGGATGCTTGGTGCTCGGCTGGGGTTTGAAAGAGGGTTGCATGTGATAAAAAAATGACCTTTTTTTGTGGCAAATGAGCCTCCTACCCTTTTCTCTGCATCCTTCTCGTCGATCTTGTTGAGGGATGCAAATCTCTGGGCCAGGGCAAAAGTCAGAGCCCTCCTTCCCTGGGCAACAGCCTTGTGCAGCAGCCTGGAAGAGAACTCAGTTGGGAACAAGCAGAAGGGAAAGCAGGGGCTGAAAAACCCCAAAGGGAGGGGTTAAAACATCCCAAAAGGAGGGGTTAAAAAACCCCAAAGGAATGGTTGAAACCCCCCAAAGGGAGGAGTAAAAACACCCCAAAGGAGGGATAAAAACCCCCCAAAGGGAGGGATGAAAACCTCCCAAAGGAGTGGTTGAAACACCCCAAAAGGAGGGGTTAAAACACCCCAAATGAGGGGTAAAAACACCCCAAAGAAATAGTTAAAACCCCCCAAAGGGAGGGGTAGAAACAGCCCAAAGAAATGGTTGAAACCCCCCAAAGGGAAGGGTAAAAAACACCCCAAAGGAACGGGCAGAGGGCATTTTAAAGCATAAAATACTAATGCTGGAAAAATGCTGAAATTTTGGGATATTTAAGGGTTTGTTGTTCTCTACAGTAAAAGTGCAGCTGCTGATTTTGTCTGCAAAAAATGGGACAGAAAGGGAGGGGTAAAACCTGTTGCCATTTTCATCAGGAGCCAGCAGTTCTTCCTCTGGGATGTTCCTCAGCAAATTCTCCTCCCTGTGCAGCTGGAACTGGAAGAAGGAGAGGGCAGAGAGGTCCTGCCTGGTGGAGGAATTTGGGGTCGGCCTCAAATGTCCCTCCACATCTGGAGAGCCCCTGGGAGCTTCCAGCAGCATCTCTGCCAAGGGGGCTGCAGGCGTGTCCTGGGCTGCAGAATTCCTCAAGAAACATTCCTGGGGTGCAGAATTCCTTGGGAAACATTCCTGGGGTGCAGAATTCCTCAGGAGACATTCCTGGGGTGGAGAGCTCCTCAAGAAACATTCTTGGTGTGGAGAGTTCCTCAGGAAACATTCCTGGGGCGCAGAGTTCCTCAGAAGACATTCCTGGGATGAAGAATTCCTTGGGAAACCCTTGTGGGATGGAGAATTCCTCAAGAAAGCTTCCTGGGATGGAGAATTCATTGAGAAACCTTCCGGGAGTGGAGAATTCCTCAGGAAACATTCCTGGGATGGAGAATTCCTCGAGAAACCTCCCTGGGACGGAGAATTCCTCAGGAGACATTTCTGGGGTGGAGAATCCCTCAAGAAACCTTCCTGAGATGGAGAATTCCTCAAGAAAGCTTCCTGGGATGGAGAATTCCTTGAGAAACCTCCCTGGAGTAGGGAATTCCTCAGGAAACATTCCTGGGATGGAGAATTCCTCGAGAAACCTCCCTGGGACGGAGAATTCCTCAAGAAACCTTCCTGAGAAGGAGAGTTTGTCAGGAGACATTCCTGGGCTGGAGAGCTCCTCAGGAAACATCCCTGGGCTGGAAAGTTCCTTGGGAACCCTTCCTGGGAGGGAGAATTCCTCAGGAGACATTGCTGGGATGGAGAATCCCTCACGAAACCCTCCTGGGAGCTGGGGACAGCATCCTGCCCCACCAGCTGGCCCCGTCCTCGCCCATCCCGGAGGCCATCCCAGGCGGGCCGGGCCTCTGGGCGCTTCCCTGCTGACCACGGGGGGAAGGCTCCGCCTGTCCCCGCAGGATGGGGCGGAAATCTCTCCCCGAGGAGCGGGGCTGAAGCTCTGCCGGTCCCTGCAGGCCCCCGGCTGCCTCCTGGCTCCCCACGCCCCGCAGCTCCCGGGTGAGGCCCTGCCAGGACCCGCCTGGCACGGGCTGCCCAGGCTCCTCCCCGAGCTGGCTCTGGTTCAGGTCCTCCTGCAGCACCTCCACCAGGATGTCGAGGTCCTCCAAGCCTCTGGGGCTCTGCCCAGCGCTCTGCTTGCTCTGAAACAGCACCAGGAGGAGGAGGGAAGGGGAGGGAGGCAGACATGAAGTGTCCTGTTCTCCCTGGGTGATAGAACAGGAATTCTGCCCCAGGAGCCTGGCACAGAGGGGTTCAGGGTGTTCTGCATACCTGTCTAAGCTGTTTCTCTGTATAAGGGTGAGATCTCCTCTTCTCTGCTGGAAAAAAAAAAAAAAAAGGGAAGGAAAGGTTCAGAGCAGAGGAGAGGCACACACAGGGCAGAGATTCCCATCAGTGCTGCCCCAGGTAAGAGCCAGATAAGCCAGGCAGGGGTGGAAGGGACCCAGCAGGGACCACTGAGCATGGCACAGGAATGCTCTGGCTCTTTGGGTACCTCTCAGGGATGATCCTACTAGAAAATGAGGCTCTGTTACCAAGGGAGGCGTTTCCAAACCTGTTTTTCCTGAGGATCCTTTGGCTACCATCTTCACTGCTGAGGCTTCCTGAGGAGACAAAACCACCCAGCTTCAGTGCGAGGTGCTTACAGGGAGGAGAAACGAAACAGTGGCAAATATTGTGACACGAACAGGCTGAAACTGCCTCCTGGGCTGTGGGTTCTGCTCAGCAGGGGCTGCAGATGGACTGACTTCCATGAGTGGGTAATTCATTCATGGCACCTTTATAAAGATCTTTAGGGAGTTTATCAGCTCCTTGGGCTGTTTTTGCAGGCTCTGGAGCAATATTTTTGCTGTTTATTGGGCCACCTTTGCCTTGATTGAGTGATGTACAGCACCCACAGCATGGATGGGCTCCTGCTGCCACTGCCTTGGAACTGATCCTACCCAGCCCTCGTTCTGTCTGAAATTTGGTTTATTCTCCACTTTGAAAAGCACTGATGGCTGGAAGAGGCAGCAGCTGCAGGTGTGACCCCTGCAGAACACCCAGTGTGCCCCAGGATGCTGCAGGAACCTTCCCAGCCCCGGGGATTTCTCACCTTGCCTGGAGCTGGGTCCAAGCCTTTGGAAAGTCGGATTTTCCTCAGCAACTCCCGCACTGGCATCTTCACTCTCACACCCATGTAGCGCTTCTGAGGGGGATCAGAGCTAAGTTCAGAGTCTGGAAAAGTCACAACACGATGCTGAAAGTAACACAATTGTCTGAGCTGCTGGGGAAGGGTGGGAGGGTCAGGTCAGCCTGGGGAACGGGCTCTGGTCCCCATGTTCATCATCACCTGTGGGAAATTTCCACATCTCCCTTGCCTCTGCTCAGTAATTCCTTTAATTAATTCCTGCTCTGTTTTCCTGTGTGCCACAGAGCGTGGATTTGCTTTTGGGGAATGTGGATTTGCTTTTGGGGAATGTGTCAGCAGAGTTTAGGTCTCTGCCCCTCTCACACTCTCATTTTCCTTTGTTGTGGTAAATCTGCCTTTGCACTTTCCTGCCCTGTGGTTTGTGAAATTGTTATCAGTGCAACAAGGAGCAGAATTTGTTCCAAATTAAGATGGGGATGCTCTGTCCAGTGGCTTTCCCCAGTGGCTCTCAGTGTGCTTGGACCTTTTTTTATGTGCTTCAAAGTGAAACAATGATTTTCTGCACCGAAATGGAACAGTTACTTGAGAATATACCTCTTTGTCCAAACAGGCTCTCTCTTTGTCAAAACAAGCTGCTCTGTGATTGTTTGTGTTCAGTCTCCTTGCATCTGGTGCCTGTATCCCCAAACTTGAAAGACTTGCCCAGATTAGGAGCTTAAACCCATCAGCTTTTGAAATACCTTTTATGTAACTCTGGCATTCACGTCCTTGCCTTGTGTGTCCCCCTGCCTGGAACAACCTCTACCTAAAATTCATTCAGCAACAGATATTACCATTAAAAAATTACAGATTTCCTGCATCAGATCAGGGTTTTCCCAATGAAATATGGAAATGAACCATGGAGAAAGCTCCAAGGGAAGCAGAGCCTGGGATCCTGAGAGCAGGAGAAGCTTTCTGCTCCCACTGCAGCTCGTGGCAGGAGGAATAAAACCAACTCTTGTGATCAAACACAGTTCAGGATGAAACAACACAACAGCCTGAAATGGAAGAGGTGCATTGGGCCAGCAGCTCCTGGTGCTGTTAAATCCAACAGGAGGTGCCTGAGCCAATATTCCTGACCAAAATCTGCGTGTGGGATCTGGCTGGGCCCAGGAGGGGAAGCAGATGGGAATGGTGCAGCTCCTGCTGAGAGGAATGAGGGATTTGCCTTTACAAGCAAGCTGTGGGGCTGCTGGGGGGATAAAACCAGCACTGGGAGAGAAAAGAAACAATGGGAAGGATTCCACTGATTGATGAATGGGAAAAGAGATTTTGCTTTTACAAATAAACTTTGGGTTTGCTGATAAACGAAATTAGACATTGAAAGATGAAAGAAATAATGGGAAAGAAAAACCCCTAAACTCCATAAGAATTTAAAATCAAAAGGGACGGTTGTACATTAGAGGGGAATCTCTGGGATCAGGTGTTCTGGGGAGTCTGAACCTCTCAAGTACCTCAGAAATGGGGAAAGAGAGAAGGGAAATGTGGCTGGAAATTGGGATAAAGAGGAGGCTGCATCCTCCAAAAACTGGAGAGACCCCAGGGGATGCCCCATGGCCTCTCCCTTTATTGGAATAAAGCCAAAGGACTCCTGTGTCTCCTTTTTGGACATCAACCTCTGGAGTTTGTGGGTTAATTTTCCTAGCACTGGGATGGCTGAGAGCAGCAATCCTGGCAGGGGAACCAGCCCCACCAGATGTGGTTTCTTGTTGCGTGATTTTGTTTCCCAGCCCTGCAGCAGGAGGGAGCAGCAAATGGTGCCTTTGGAATGGAGATGGGGCTGTTGTTTTGTGCTGAGATTTCTGGCACTTCTCAGTGTTTAACCTATCACTGAATAATCAAAACACTGAGCTCTCAAAAAGCAGAGTTTGTTTCTCAGACTGTTCTAGAAATGATTTTTTTTTCATAGATTGGTGTTTTGGCAATGAATTATTTACTGTTTGAAGAGCATTTTAAAGGTTATATTGAAAAGCTTTATAACAAGCCAGTAGGATGGTTATATGTTGTTATCTGGGAAGAGTTTCCAGTGACAGATCAGACATTTCCTAGGAACTGAAGGACTCTGCAAAGGCAGCGATTCACCAGCCACACTTTGCTGTGACTTTGAAATGTTAATAGCTCAGAAGGTCACGTCTATTACCCTGCTGTTAGCTCACAACCAAACTCGCAATTCAGAATGCAAACGAGCAGCAAAGCGCTGGAGATGAACAGAAATGATGGAATATTGGGCATCCTTTGGAATTTCTGACCTCAGCAGCAGAACACAGCAAAATCCATGCAAGCCTGAGTGAGGGAATCAGAACATCTCTGGGATTGCTGAGCTTGCTTTGTGCTGCTCAGAGCCCCCGGCCCCATCAGCTGGTGCAAGAAGCACAAAGAAGGAAATGGGAATAAAGATTTTTCTCTTACCAGCAGGAGCAGGCATCCCTGGAGGGTTGCATGGAGGAGGAGGAGGAGGAGGGTGGAAGATCTTGGGGCTCGACACATTCAGCTCAGTTAATCCAGAGTCTGGCAGAGATGGGCTCTGCTGGAAGCAGCTCTTGGGACTGGCAGTTTCTCCAGGCAGGGGAGATCCCTGGCCTGGGCTGTAGCCACAGATTTCACTTTCACTCATGTTTTGGTTGACAAGCAGCTCAGGGCTCATGCAGACTGTTTGCAACATCTCCACTCTGTGTGTGCGTGTGTGTGCAGAAAAGATGAAAGAGAAGAGGGAGGAAAAAAACCCCTGGTCAGTTTTGGTTAAAAAAAAAAAAATTAAAAATCAATCCAGTATCACATGGAGACCGTGGCAATGCAATTAATCCTCCAGTGTAATTAGCTGAGTCCAGCTTCCCTCTTGTCTTTGGAGCAGCAAGTTCCAGCAGGGGAAGAACGAAACCAGCCTGGAATCCCAGCAGGCTCTGGAAGCAGCTTTTGAGAGTTTTTCTTGCTGCAGTTCTGCTCTGCTCTTTATACTCAGGTATGGTTTGGAGGATGGCAGCCTGGGAAGGCTCCACCCTCTTTCCTTACAACCCTGAGCAGCTGATGAGGAAATGAGTTTTCCCAAGAAAAAGCTTAACTTCAAGTTGAATTTTTTTCCCCCCACTCTGTGAAACAGAAAAAAAAAAAAAAAAAATTCTTATTTACTGGCAAGGGAAAAGCAACCTCTGAGTTAGAGTTGTGCAAGTGAGTAAAGCAGTAGGAGATCCTTATTAAATGTTTTGGGAATTCTCAAAAGTGCTTTTCTGGGATAGGGTGAGTTCTGTTCTCAGTAGCTGGTGCAGTGCTGGGTTTTGGATTCAGCAGGAGAATATTTGATACCAAAGTGATGCTGCAGCTCTTGCTCAGCTGTGCTGCCCCAAATGAAGGGATTTTCCCTGGCAGGAGGTGCAGAAGGAGCCCCGAGGGAGCAGGGCCAGGACAGCTGACCATGGCCAAAGGGACATCCCATCCTGCAGGAAGATGTGCCCAATATTTAAATTGGGGGACTGAGGCACCAATTTCAGGGCAGCAGCTGGAGGGAGACCTTGTGCTTATTGTTTTAATTGGGGTTTATTTATTTCTCTCTCTGATAATGAAATGATTATAATGAAATTATCTCTCTGCTAATGAAATGATGATAATTTCCTTTCATTATTTCATTTATTAAACTGTTCTTTTTCTCAACCATGGTTTTTTTTACCTGCTCACAGCTCTGTCCCCATCCTACCAAGGACTGTGGGGTGTGTGGTGCCACAGGGGTTAAGCCATGACAAATGGGAACACTTCCTATAGGAAATCTATTTCCTTGTCACCAGATCTGTGTCAGATCTAAGCTCCATTCCCATGTCCCTGGGAAATGTATTTCACCCTGTGGGCTGTGCCATTTCAACTGAACAAGCAGATATTTCTCTTAAGTAGCTAGATTGAAAAAAGGATTACGATGTTATCAGCTGCATCTTCTTCCCTGGCTGTGTCCTGGAAAGCACTTCAGATTTAATCCCAAACAATATCATCTTTTCATCTTTGCCATCAGCCTGGGCAGACTTTCTGGGGCAGATTTAGAAGAACAACATGACGTTTGTGTTCTGATTTAAAGTGGGCAGTGACTCCTCTCCCTGGCCCGGCCAATCCCATCTCCTGCTTTCTCTGCACTGGGAGCAGCAACCTCAGGGATGTTGAAAGGATTATTCAGGTATTGATCAAAGGAGATTTGATGCTTGTAGAACAAGCAGGGAATCAGCAGCTGATCTGCATTGCAGTGGCTCTTCCCTGGCTGCCTGCCCCACAGATTATTGCTGCCTTTAATTAATGCAGCTGGGAACAGGGATGGCTGAGGGGGAGGCATGGCTGGAGCTGGGCTTTGCCACCATCATTTTCTCTGAAAAATCCGCTTTGCCCAGGATTTCTTCTCCTGGGAAGCTGAGAAGCCTCAGAGAAAAAGAAAACCAACATTATCTCATTTGCTTCTCCTGTGTTTCGCTGCTTTGGAATGTGGTTTGGACATTGTTTACCAACTGGTCATTATTTGATTGGTTTCATGTGAATTGTTTTAACTTAATGGCCAATCAGGGTCAGGCTGTGTCAAGACTGGAAGGAGTCAGGAGTTTTTCATTATTATCTTTTAGCCTTCTGTCTGTATCCTTTCTGTATTCTTTAGTACAGCACAATATAACATAACATAATAGAATATAACATAACATAATAGAATATAATATATACAATATAATAATAAATTAGCCTTCTAAGAACACAGAGTCAGAGTCATCACCTCTCCCCTCATCAGGGTTGCTGCAAATTCAACAAGGCTTCACCTGCACCCTCTGTTATCCCTGTGAAATCCCTGCAGCTCAGGGACTGAAGGCACAGGGAGCCAGCGTGGAGTTTCCTCCTCAGTTTGTCCCAGGGGAAGGGATTTGTCAGATAAACTTTCACTTTTGGGTTGTGTTTGCCTGTCTGACACAAAGACAGCCACAAGGTGTCCCTTCCCCTAAGGGCACTGTCACTATGGGAAATAAATTCACTACATGAAATAAAACAATGTGGAGATGCTGCTGTTCTCAAGGTAAAAAGGGCAGTTTAATTTCTGATTCTAACATTTATAGATTTCCAAAAGTGGCAGCGGACTGGAGGGTGACAGTGCCACCTCCCCAATGACACTGGACAAACCAACAGCCCATCAAATTTCTCCTCCTCCATAAAGAATGCAAAACAATGAGTTATTTACAGAAAGTGTGTGAGGAAGTTTGTTACAAGGATGTCAACATCAGAAGGCTCAGAAAATCTTAAAAAATCAGGGTGGCAGGACACTCCTGCTCTCTTTGGGGAGATATTTCCCTTCCATTTCCCCTTTTTACTGCATGGATTGCATGAGTCCAGGAGGAGCTGGAGCCAGGATTCAGCCCCTCAGTGCCACAAATCCCTGTGTTATCCTGAAATATCCTGAAAATATCCTGTGCAAGTCTCTAGGATGAGGCACCATTCAGGAACTCCTCCAGCCCCAACTCCACCAGTTCAGGAACTCTTCCAATTCGAGGTGGGTGAATTTGGCCTCCTGCAAAGAGGAAATTACTGCAGTGACTCACTGCATTTATTGGCCAGTAAATCACATCAGAGACGGCTCCTCTTTCTATTCTCCTCCACGCTCCAGCCCTTATCTGGGTAGCTTTATCTGCTTGTTTATAACTTGTGATTACATCCACAATAAAGCAGGAATTGCCCTGGGTTTGGTACAGGTATTGACCTACACTGGTGAGGAACTGACCTTTCTGTGGCACAGAAAAGGCCAAAATGTAATTTTCAGCACAAAAAGAGAAGTGGATTTTCAAATCTGGTGAGGAATTGCCCTTTCTGTGGCACAGAAAAAGCCAAAATGCAATTTTCAGCCATGAGAAGAGAAGTGGATTTTCCAATCTACCAACAAAACCCCTTGGAATGTGGACACTGCAAGGTCTCCAAGGCTTTGTATTTGTTTAACTGGGAATTTTTGTGGTTCTGCTTCCAACCTCAGCAGGCACCTGACATTTTGAAAGAATCTTTGTTGCTCTAATTTCAAACAGCTCCCACGAGTCTTGCTCTGCAAACAGGCACTGCTGGCTATGAGCTGTCCACCTCCCCCCATCCCTGGCTGCTCAATAGCAATTTTCAATTTGGACCCTCTAATAACGCTGCATTGAGTCCTCTTTTATCCACGGAGGCAGGGCAGGCTCCAGCTTGCACAGCAAGCACAGGGAGATCCCAAAATGACTTTCTAGGGTTTGTGGATGCTGCTTCAGTCCATGCTGATTCCCACAGGGAGTTCCCTATGGGCTGAACTATTTCATTTATTACCCAGTGAAACCTGGGCTGGGGAAAGTGGTTTTACACAAGAGTGTGGATAATTTCATTATCTTCCGCGGCTTTAGGGATTTCTTTTTGTGTTTTTTTTTACACAAGAGCGTGGAATAATTCATTATCTTGCACTGTTTTACTGATTTCTGTGTTTTTTTAACACTCTCTGTGCTTCTATTCTAAAAAAGGGAGAAAATGTCAAGCGTTGAAGGTGTAAGAAAAGAAGATATGATTAGGGGAGGGTCTTAAGTGGCACTCACCTGGGGCAGGGGTGAGGATTAAGCCAGGTTTGGGCATAAACAGAGCTGAGCTTTGAGGAAAGTCAGGTTTGACCTGTAGGAAAAATCACATCATTTTTGTTATGGGGGGGATTTTTGTTTTTTTTTTTCTCCTTTTGTTCATTCCTGACATCCCGATTGATTCCTGACATCCCGATTGATTCCTGACATCCTGATGCAGGAATTCAGATTCCTGCTGTAATATTTTCTGCAGAAATAACCAGCACCCTCTGAAGTGAAAAATAAAAAAGCCCTGAAATGAAGTGATTTGTGATGGGCAGCTCTGCAAAACCTCTCTCCCTGTGCACATTCAGGCCGCGCTGCCCAAGGTTTGAGCTCCGTTTTTATCTTTGGATGGAGGGTGAATCCTCTCTCTTCCCTCCTCCCTTGTTCCTAACACGTTCCCGAGCACACACCCACTTTAAGAGCCTCTGCTGGGGAAGGTGTTTGTCTGTCTCTCCCTCTGGATGCCAGCTCTGATCCCACCTGGCTGAAAAGCCTTTGTTGCAAAAGGTTTCCTTTATTAAAATCCTCCTTTGCATATTTGGGAGGGGTTGGTTTGATTTGCACGGATGGAGAAAGGCAGGAGGAGGCTCTGCAGAGCGCGGTGAGGTGACAAACAAAATATCAGGAGAGATTTTAAAGCTCATCTTTGAAGAGAATTGTGCATCTCTAAAGGTGAACATAATCTGCGTAAATATATCCCGAGCTAAGTGGACGGGGAGTGTTTAAAAGGCTGAAAAATGAAAATATTTAAAAGGAAGATATTTAAAAGGAAGATATTTAAAAGGAAGAACTGGAGTGGGGCATGGGTGGATTTTCCCCTGGGAAGCAGAGCAGGGATGTGGAGGCTCCATTTGCATGGCAAGCGCTGCAATTGAGATGTGACAATTGCGGGGCTGGCGGTGGCGGGGGGGTTGTGACATCGCTGCGGGGTTTGTCACACGCTTTCGGAGTAAACATCCACCCGATTAATTACCTGATTAATTACCCACGCCGGGACTGGCGCGGGGTCACCTGGGGTGGCTGGGAGCAGCGTCCTGAGCGGGGTGATGCTTCACCAAGGGGCAAAACCTTCACTGGGGGAGCTGAAAATCCCTGCTGGAGGCAGGAGGGCACAGCTGCGACAAACCCCAGCATCACTGAGGCTGGAAAAACCCTCGAGGTCACCAAGTCCAGCTGTGACCCCATCTCCAGCCCAGAGCACTCAGTGCCACCCTCCAGCCCTTCCTTGGGCACCTCCAGGAATTTTAAATATCTTCATTATTCTATATATTCATTTTATTCTATACGTTATTCTAAATATTGTATTTTATTCCATGCATTATTCTGTATGCTCATTTGATTGTATACATTATTCTCTATATTTATATTTTAAATATATTCATTATATCTTCACTATTCAGCCTTTTAAACACTCCCCATCCACTTAGCTCAGGATATATTTACACAGGATTAGAGATGCACAATTCTCTTTAAAGATGAGCTTTTAAATCTCTTCAAAATCTCTCCTGATATTTTGTTTGTCACCTCACCAGGTGACACCACCCTGGGCAGCTCCTTCCAGTGCCTGGCCACCCTTTCCATGGGGAAATTCCTGCTGATGTCCACCCTGAGCCTCCCCTGCTGTAATTTGGGGCTGCTCCCTCTCCTCCTGTCCCTGGGACGAGATCCCAAACCTCCCCTCCTGTCAGGGAGCTGTGCAGAAGCCAGAACTCTCCTGAGCCTCCTTTGCTCCAGGCTGAGCCAGGAGGTCCCTCCTGAACCTCTTTTTGTCCAGGTGAGCCACAGGGTCTTTCCTGAACCTCTTTTTGTCCAGGTGAGCCACAGGGTCTTTCCTGAACCTCTTTTTCTCCAACCAGAGCCAGAAAGTCCCCTCCTGAGCCTCTTTTTTGTCCAGGTGAGCCACAGGTCTCCTCAAATGACCTCCTTTTCTCCAGGTTGAGCCACAGGTCCTTCCTGAGCCTCCTTTTTTCCAAGCTGAGCCAGAAAGTCCTTCCTGGTGCTCCTTTCTCCCAACAGATCACAAAGTCCCTCCTGGTGCTCCTTTTCTCTCCAAACAGATCCACGAGTCCCCTCCTGGTGCTCCTTTTCTCCAAACAGATCCACAAGGTCCCTCCTGAGCCTCTTTTTGTCCAGGTGAGCCACAGGGTCTTTCCTGAGCCTCTTTCTCTCCAGGTTGAGCCCCCAAGGTCCCTCCTGGGCTCCTTTTCTCTCCAGGCTGAGCCCCTTCCCAGCTCCCCAGGGGTTCTCCAGCCCCTCCACCCCACAGGCGAGGCTGACAATGCCCTGTTCCCCCGCCGTGTGATCCCCATTGCTCCATTTCCCAGGAATTTCCTGCCCCTGACTCAGCCCTCCAGGTGCTCCATGGTTACCTCAAATGTTTTCCTTGGATCCACAGCTCCCTGGCGGCGTGCTCAGACCGTTTTACCTCCCTGAAATGCTGCACCGAGAGGAAATTCCTCCTGTGTGGGGCTGCTGGGATGGCTCTGTCCCCCTCAAAAGAGAATTTTCCAGAGTTTTCACCTCTTCAGGACAAGCAAAGCTTTTCTCCCCTGGGATATAATTTCCTAATTTTATGCAGTGATCAGAGGCAGTTAATTGCTGATGACTTCTCAGCTGTGTGGGGTCTTGAATTGCAGGTGATTAAAGGTGAAGAAATTATTTTAATCTGCCCGGTTTTGATGCCTTGAGGCATCTGGGGTGGGATTTGGTTCGCCCTGAGAATTAGCAGTCTCCACTGGAACGATGCAGTTGCGGGCTTGATTTTCGGTGGATTTCTGGAAAGATGAGGAAGGAAAGGAGCCCTGAGCTGCCGTGGGAGGGGTTTGCTGGTGCTGCACATTTAAAATGTGCCGTTCAACCTAAAAGTGCCCCGTCTGTGCAGCAACAGTGACCTCCCCTGGGCAGGAGGAGCTGCCAGCGCTGGGTGCTGCTGTTCCACCGACCCCGCAGATCCGGAATGGAGTTATCCCCCCATCCCAAATGGAGTTATCCTCCCATCCCAAATGGAGTTATCCCCCCATCCCAAATGGAGTTATCCTCCCATCCCAAATGGAGTTATCCCCCATCCCAAATGGAGTTATCCCCCCATCCCAAATGGAGTTATCCCCCCATCCCAATGGAGTTATCCTCCCCATCCCAATGGAGTTATCCCCCCATCCCAAATGGGTTATCCTCCCATCCCAAATGGAATTATCCCCCCATCCCAAATGGAGTTATCCCCCCATCCCAAATGGAATTGGTCTCCCACCCATGGAGTTATCCCCATCCCAAAATGAATTATCCCCATCCCATGGAGTTATCCCCCCATCCCAAATGGAATTATCCTCCCATCCCAAATGGAATTATCACCCATCCCAAATGGAGTTATCCCCCCATCCCAAATGGAATTATCCCCCCATCCCAAATGGAGTTATCCTCCCATCCCAAATGGAGTTATCCCCTCATCCCAAATGGAGTTTATCCCCCATCCCCAAGGAATTATCCCACCCATCCCAAATGGATTATACCCACCCCATCCCAAATGGATTGATCCCCTATCCCAAATGGAATTAATCCCCTAATCCAAATGGAATTGGTCACCCATCCAGAATGGAATTGGTCTCTAATCCAGAATGGAATTGATCACCCCATCCCAAATGGAATTATGAACTCATCCAAAATGGAATTAATCCCCTAATCCCAATGTATATCACCCCATCCAAATGGAATTTGACTCATCCCAAATGGAATTGGATCTGGTCACCCAATCCCAAATGGAGTTGGATCCCCCAGTCCCAAATGGAATTGGTCACCCAATCCCAAAGGATATTCAGCACTTCCAGCTTCCAAATAACTCATGATCACCTTTTTTATTCATCACTTTTCTGACGGAGATTTTCACTTGTTTATACTGCACAAATATCCAGATAAAAGTTTAAATTTGGAGGCGTAATAGGCATGGAAAGACAAAAGGGATAAATCTTTTATTATTGTAGCATTTTGATGCTCTTCCTTTGGTGCTCCTCATTTTAATCCATTTTTTCTCTAAGAAAGTTTTTTTATTCAGACAACAACAACAAAAAAAAAAAACAAAACAAAAAACCAAAAAAAAAAAACCCCAAAAAACCCAAAAAAACCCAACCATTCAGACGTTTCCCTTATTTTGTATTGGTTTTTTTTTCTCCTTCTGATTTGTTTGCCAAGCAAACCTTTAGGAATCATCTTCTATGGCAGATGTGTGTGCTCCCTCAGCTAATCAGTGCTGGGTTCTTAGCAGAGCACCTAAAATGGGAGATGGAGAGGAAAATCCAGAAGAAAATTGAGCCCTGAATTCAGCCCTGCTGTGGGATGCAGTGAGGACTTTGCTGAGCTCTGAGAGGAATAATTTGGATTTTGTGGAGGGGTTGAGCAATAATTTTGATTTTTTGGAGGGGCTGGGTTACAGAAATTGCTCTGCATTTGCAGCACTGTGGGCTCACATCAGGAAGTGAATGGCTGGATCTGATGCGTTTTGCAGTGATCAGGGAATCCTCTTTCATTTTTCTTGAGCTCTTCCTCCTTCCCAGCTGAGTCACCCTGGCTGCAGAGGGGGAGATTTCCTCGTTCCTGCAGAGGCTGGGATGATCATTCCATGATAAACTGCCCTTTCTCCAGGGCTGCAAATGGCCCAGTCTGGCTCTCCACACCAGTTCCCTCAGTGCCCCTTGGCAATCAGAATATTTTTTTTTTTTTAGCCACAATTATTTGAGCAGCCAAGGGAGGGAACTGAGTGGTTTAAGATGTTTCACTCTGCCGGGTCCTGGGGCCACGTTCCTGTTAAATTTTATGGGAATGCTCAGAGTTCCACCTCCCCAGAAGAGGCTCAGGGGTGTTTGTTCTTGGATTATTTTTCATCCTTCCTCCTGATGCCTCTGGAAACAAAGTGCACTCAGCTCCTGAGCTCAGAAATGAGAGGTGATGCAGGAACAATGGTTCTTTTCTCAGGCTGGACTGCCTGCATGGAGGCAGACAGAAAAAAATGGGAATTAAAGCCATGGGGCTTCTTGGGGTTTTGCTCTTGAGGTGAAAACCAGACGTTTGTGCAGAGGAATTGGACATCCATTTGTGTGGGCACTGAAGAGATCTGAAATAAATGTTAATTTATGTTTGCAAACTCTGAAGGCACTGATGGTTCATTTTTCAAACAAAACCTTCAGCTGGGTGCTGGCATCAACTGCAGCTCCAGGGCACCAGGGTGAAAGCATTTCCAAGCTCAGCACTTTCTATTCCTTCTGAAATGCAGATTTTTTTTAGGCTACCTGAAGTGATTTGGGAATTTCTGTGCCGTTATTTGGGTTGGAGGAGATTGGAGCAGAAAGCAAAGGGGAAAATTGCAATAATTAGGTTTGGATTTTGAGATGTGTTTGTGAAATGTTTTTTAAAAATGAAACTGAACTTTAATTTGTGACGAGTGAAAAGCAAAACCAGGTCAAGAAAACTGAGAGGAAGATAAAATATAAATGTGAAATGTTCTTCTATCCCGGGTTGTGTCCTAGATGGTGCTGGGAATCAGACCAAAAAACCCTCGGCAGCAAAAAAACCTCATCAGAATCCAAACAAGGCCAGCAAAAGGCAAATAGAGAGAGGGAGTGGAAATTTAATGCTGGAACAAATCTGATGTTTGAGGATGATGTGTGAGGGCTTCCCTGTGGTTCAACACATGCAGAACACAACGGAAATTCCATTTTTATGCTTTTCCCTCCTTGCAAAGCTGATGTCTCAAACATTTTGTTTGGTTTCTGACAGCTCCACTGGGAGGTGGCACAACAAGGGGGTGGAAGGGACAGAGCTGGGTTTAGCAAAGCTCAGGTGAGGGCTCAAAGGACTCATAAAAGGTGGGACTTAAATGAGAGAGTTGTAGAACACACCAGGGCCATGTGGCACAGGAAATGTCCCCTTTTTGTGTCCTGCAGCTCACTGGGCAATTTAGATCTCATTTAATTTCAATCTATCCACACCAAATCCCAGTTCCAGCAAAGCTGAGGCCAATTCCTGGCTCAGCAGAAAGAAATTCAAATTTAGGATGCTCAGGGTTAATGTTTTGGGAGCTGAAGCCACAAAACCACTTATTTTTTTTTTGGAGTCTGGGTGCTTGAGCTTCTCCATTTACAGCTGGCTGTTTTGAAGATCATTTCTGTGCTTTTGCTGCTGCAATACATGCCCTGGCCTGCAGCCAGGCCAAACAGGCTCCTTCCAGCTCTTGCACAAGAAATGTCTCCCTCACCTTTGATTCCTGCAGCACTTGGAGCTGCTCTTCTCTTCAGGGCCTCCAAGAGCTTTTCTTGCTTAGCTGAGGTTCTGCACGTGGACAAAATGGGGAATTTGGGCCCCAAACCCTGGATTTTCACATTATTGTTATCATTATCATTATCATTATTATTCTTTTGCAATTCCCTCCCTTCATTGGTGTCCTGCCCATTTTGAGTGGTTGAACAGTGTTTATGAATCTGTTTTCTCTCATTTCTGCCCATCTCAGAGCTGGTGGTGCTGTGGTGGAGAATTCCTGCAGCACTTGGGAGCTGCTCTTCCCTTCAGGGCCTCAAAGAGCTTTTCTTGCTTAGCTGAGGTTCTGCACGTGGACAAAATGGGGAATTTGGCCCCCAAACCCCTGAATTGTCACATTATTATTATTTTATTATTATATTATTATTATATTATTATTATTATTATTATTTATTATTATTATTTTGCAATTCCCTCCCTTCGTTCCCATCCTGCCCATGTTGAGGTGGTTGAACCAGTGTTTATGAACCTGTTTTCTCTCATTTCTGCCCATCTCAGAGCTGTGGTGGAGAATGTCCCACCAGGACAGGAGGTTCCTCCCTGCCAGATTTCATCCCCTGGCAGGGATCCAGGGAAGCTCTTAAATCAGGAATTTCAGGGCTGGCCTGACATTAACCATGAGCTGGTGCAGTCTGAGCTGGGGCCCTCACACCTTTTTGTTCCTGGGAGTCCCCAATATTCCCAATATTCCTGATTTGTTCCCAAATATTCCATGGAATAATTCCCCAAATATTCCACAGAATAGTTCCCAAATATTCCACTGAGTAGTTCCCAAATATTCCATTAAATGGTTTTCAAATATTTCTGCAGAATGGTTCCCAAATATTCCACTGAATTGTTCCCAAATTCTACAGAACATTCCCAAATATTCCTGGAATAGTTCCCAATATTCCACTGAATTGTTCCAAATATTCTACAGAACAGTTCCCAAATATTCCATGGAATAATTCCCCAGTATTCCACTGAATTGTTTCCAATATTCTACAGAACAATTCCCAAATATTCCACGGAATAATTCCCAAATATTTCCATGGAATAGTTCCCAAATATTCACTGAAAAATTCCCAAATATTCCACGGAATAATTCCCAAATATTCACGGAATAATTCCAAATATTCCACAGAATTCCCTGGTGCAGCAGCTTTGGGAATGCAGCTGGTATCAGGTTTGCTCTCCAGAGGGATGTGGTGCCTGAAAATCTGAGCACTTCACAGGCACCCAGATCTGGCCAGAACAAAAAATTTGTGATTCTCTGCTGGATCATAACAATGAAATGCAAATTATTTATATCCAATATAAGCGATAAATTAAATTATTTTAATTCAATAAATGTAATACGATAATATAAATATATTTATTAATAATATATAATACAAATTAACATTTATATTGAATATTATATTTATATTAAATATAAGCCACAAGGTGCCTGGATTTAAGCAGGGCTTCCACAGTGAGCTGTGAGGGAAAATTTCAATTATTCACAATTTTATTTCGGTAATATTCAGTCCCTTGGTGCTGAATTTCCTTTTTGAAGGGGATTTGAACCACTTTATAATGGCTGATGGTATTTGCCAGAAACTTTCTGTTTCTACAGCCAAGCCCTCAGCAAAGCTCTCATCCCAAAGCAGAAATCCATGTAAGCAATGTCCTAAAAACCTGCAATGTTTCTAAACCCCTGCAATGCCCTCAAAACCTGCAATGCTCCTAAAACCCTGCAATGCTCCTAAAACCCTGCAATGTTCCTAAACCCCTGCAATGTTCCTAAAACCTGCATTTTTAGGAGTCTGGAGCCTGATCTTCAACCAGGGCAGCTAAATAAAACCAGAATTAAGATGGGCCAAATTGCACCTGCTCTGTGTTAAAGTTGGCAGCAGGAAAATTTGCTTATTTGGGGTTAATAATTAAAACCATACACAAGTGGGGAGAAGAAAATAAAG
>CM032376.1:2481554-2634054 GCA_019023105.1 Diglossa brunneiventris
TGTCCAAGCTCCTCCTCACCCTGGGGGCTGTGTGGGGATGGCTTTGGTGGCTCTGTCCTTTGGTGTCCCTCCACCCTGATGCTGTGTGTGCTTGCTCTAACAGGAGTGGACGGCTCCGTGTTCGAGGTTCTCCCGCAGGGCTCGGACCTGCCGGAGCTGCAGCGCTGCCGGCTGTGCCCCGAGCGCTGGAGGCCGTGCCTGTGCAGCTACTCGCTGAGCATCGAGTGGTACCCCTGCATGCTCAAGTACTGCAAGAGCCGTGATGCTGCGGGCCGGCTCAGCTCCTACAAGTGCGGCATCCGCAGCTGCCAGAAGGGCTACACCTTCCACTACTACGTGCCTCAAAAGCAGCTCTGCCTCTGGGATGAGGAAACTTAGAGCCAGGCCAGGCCTGCCAGGGGTGGCTCATCTGCCCCAGCCAGGAGCTGGCTGCTCTGAAGAAGGAATGATGTTCACAGCGGTGCCTTGTGCTCTGTGCCTTTCCTCGTGGCCTTGCCTGGCCTCCCTCCCCACAGGACCCTGCCCGGGCTCAGCTCGCTGGCTGGTGATGCTCCGGCTCCCTGGAGCAGGAGATGCAGGTTTTGGGGTGAAGCGCAGGGAAAGGGGTGTGCTGCCCTGCTCTGCAGCTCACAGGGGCACTTCCCAGCCTCGAGCTGAGCGGGCAGGGCGAGGATCTTGCTGACCTGACATCCCTGCTGCTGAAGAACCCCCTTTGCTGCCTTCACCACCTGCTGGTGACACATCCACGGGGAAACAGCTGATTTTTGGGACCACAGCCCCTGAACAAGGAGGCTTTGAAGGCCACCCAAAGCAAGAGCCTGCCTGTAGCTTTTCCTAGTGCCTGACTGGCTGTTATATCCCCCTGTGGATGGAAGATACACCAGGGGGAATAACCCAGCATCTTGAGCCCCTGAAGGGCTGGTAATTAGAGCTTTAATTAATCCCTCTCTAGACTAGTGAAAGCCCAACTTTTTGTGTTGGTCTTGTGACTGTTCCACTAAGAAAGAAACATGCAGAGACTCATGACTACCACCATAACCCTGTGGTTGGAACGGGGAGAGGAGGATCCCGGGTGGGTTTTGAAGAAGACAGGATTCTAAATCCACGTCCAGTTGTACGTCCTGCTCTGCCAGCTATTCACAAGAAGCTCTTAAATAACTGTGCTGCTTTGCTGTGCCTTGGTTTCCCCCATATGTTAAACAAGGGTGACACTGAAGTTGTCCTTGGCCCTTGGAATATTCCTGGAGGGATCAGACAAAAAGCACTGGAAGTGCTGCTTGGGTCTGTGTCCCCTTCCACTCAAAATTAGGACAAGCACAGAGGGGAGAGAAGCTCTTGGGGTCTTGAGGAGCCCCTGTGCCTCCTGGTGAAAAGCCTTCACAATGTGCCTTTTTGCCTAAAATACAGGAATTTTTGCAAAGAAGAAAAAAAAAATAATTTGGTCACAATTATTTTTGTATCAATCACTTAGGGGGGTGGGGGGAGAAGGGAAAGGTATTTTAATATTGGAACATGAAGTAAAACACACTTGAAATGAATTTTTTTTTAAAGAAATTATTTATCATTTGTAAGGTAAAATAAACTGATTTTTTAAAGCATCCTTGGCCTAGAAGTTTATCTGTGCATGATACTCAGTGTGTGAATTCAGATTTGTTCCTTTAAGGGTGAATCTCAAACCTGCACCTGGTGAAGAGCATGGACAGGGGAGAACATGCAGGAATTTTGGGCTCAGGAAAAATTTTGGACCCCTCCATAGGGAGACAAGTTTGAGGCTTGTAGGGAGAGGTTTGGCTCATCCCAAGCAGTTGTGGGGGCTTTGAGCTCGAGCTCTGCTGGATAAACCCATCCCTAAGAGCAGGTCCTGGGGGCTGGGGGCTGCTCCTCTCACCGTGGGCCAGGCTTCTTGGGTGTGGTCCTGGTGAATAGAGTTCCTGGGTAGGTATTCCTGGTGAATAGAAATATTCCTGGTGAATAGAGAAAATATTCCTGGTGAATAAAGAAAATATTCCTGGTGAATAGAGAAAATATTCCTGGTGAATATAAAAAATATTCCTAGTGAATAGAGAAAATATTTCTGGTGAATATAAAAAATATTCCTGGTGAATAGAGAAAATATTTCTGGTGAATATAAAAAATATTCCTGGTGAGTAGAGAAAATATTTCTGGTGAATATAAAAAATATTCCTGGTGAATAGAGAAAATATTCCTGGTGAATATAAAAAATATTCCTGGTGAATAGAGAAAATATTCCTGGTGAATACAGAAACTATTCCTGGTGAATACAGAAAATACTCCTGGTGAATAGAGAAACTATTCCTGGTGAATTCTTCCAGGAAAATTTAAATTTAAAATAGATAAAATTTAAATTTAACATCGCTCCAGCTGAAGAGAGTGCAGCATTTTGGGGCCAGCCCGGAGCTGCCGGCGGCTGCTGGAGGGAGAAATGAAATGTGGAGCTCTGCTTCCCTCTGGTGTGGGGAATGCAGGGATGGGACCAGCACTTCAGCTTTCCTCTGCTTCACCCACCAACATTTCACCCTTTACTGGGGCAGGGGGAGCAGGGGATTGTTCTCTGCTGTCTGTGGGGTTTTGTCTCTGATATTGGGGTTAAACCCAGCTCCGGGGCAGGCCGTGAGCAGGGTGAGGATGGATCCCAGGCATTGCTGTCCCTTCCCGCGTGTCGGGGATGTCGGGACGGACACGGGCTCGCTCCGGGAGAGTCGGGACCCATCCCGGCGAGCCCTCGTGGGCTTTAGTTTGGAATTCCGAGGCTCTGGAGCGGCCGTAGCCGGTGCAGTTCCCCGGCCTCCAGCAGTGGGTGCTGGCGGAGCGCGGCTGCGCTTCGGGATGTCGGGATGGATGTCGGGATGCCGGGACAGGGATGCCGGGATGTCGGGATGTCGGGACAGGGATGTCGGGATGCCGGGACAGGGATGTCGGGACAGGGATGCCGGGATGTCGGGACAGGGATGTCGGGATGTCGGGACAGGGATGTCGGGACAGGGATGTCGGGATGTCGAGACAGGGATGTCGGGATGCCGGGACAAGGATGCTCATGGTCCAGCCGGTCCCTGCAGGATCGCAGGATGTCCCCCAGCCCTCCCAAAAATAAAAATGAAATCAATAAAATTGGGGATTTTTGTAGCGTCTCGCTGCAGTTTGTGCTTCCAGGGCCCGTCCCAAGGCTGTGTCCCATAAATCAGGCGCTGCCTGCAGAGTTTATCGCCCTCCAGGAGACACCTGGAGCAGCAGGAGAGGAAGAACATGGAGCCTGCAGTGAGGATGGGAGCGGACAGGTCATTGGTGACCGCACGGAGAAGAAAGAGCAGCGTGTTTGGTGGCGTCTGGGAGTGATTTTAGCAGAGATGAGAGTAAAACCAATCCTGCCTTGCCTGATCATCTCATTTCCACAGCAGAAAGAAGTGGTGATGCTGTGATCCATCCCTTAATTTTCATAAGGAGGGTGTGTTCTCTCAAAGGGGATGGGCCTGGGGAGAAAACCACCTAAATATTCAAATTTTTCCCCCGCTGTTTCATTGAGCACAAAATAACAGCCAGAAAAGAGTTATTCCCAGCTGTGTGTGGGGCCAGGAGAGGGCACTGGTGCCCTGCCCGTGGCCGGGACAGCATCCCTGCCCAGAGGATGCCCGGGATTCCTGCCCGGCTGGAGATGCCACCGGCAGAGCCCTCCTGGTGGGCTCTGGAGAACGGGAACAGCGCCAGGAAGAGCAGGGAGAGATGAGAAACTCCTGCTAGTGAACAAAAGCTGCTCTGATGTGGGGGAAGGAGAGCTCCCGTGGTCGCCAGCCTTTCAAGCTGGCCGGGAGCCACCGGCAAATAAATTCCTGTTTGACGCAGTGAAGACACCCGATCACGTCAGGCTTCGGGATGGGGAAAACCCAGAGAAAAACACACGAGAAGAGGGCGGCAGCTGCCCAGGAGCGCCGCAGGGCTCGGTGGCTGCAGGGGTGGCAGCGGTCCAGGAGCTGCCCGTGCCAAGCTGGTGCCACCTCGCTGCTTCCTGGAGGCTGAAACCTCCCCTGCCCTGGGAAGAAATGTCAGGGCGAGCCGGGAACCCCCAGCTCCCCTCCAGCTTTTGCTCGTTAGGGTTTGGCTGAGCCCCTCCGCCCTGTCCCGGGGATGTCCTCGCTGCCCATGCCGCGGGGCCGGGCTGCAGGTGAGGCTGGACATCCTGCCCGCCCACCCATCCCTTCGGAGAAACCTGTCTTTCCAGGGAGGGAGAGCGGCATGTGGGAAAGCCGAGAGCCCTGGAACGCGAATTACTCAGCCGGAGAGAGATGAATGTGCGATAGCCCGTACCTGGCAGCTACTAATTGAGCGTTAACGCTTTCGGCAGCTCGGCGCTGTCACACCGGTGTCCCCAGGGCTGCCGGGGTCACCAGGGTGGCACATGGCAGGGACAGGGAGGAGCTGCTCGTCGTGGTGGCTCGGCCCCTGCCACAGCCCAGGCTCTGGCCTCTGTCTCTTTCTGCAGAAGAAGCCAGCGTTAGGGGATTTTTTCTTGCCTGGCTTCCCTGGAAGTATTTACTTTTATTCCCACAATATTTACTGCAGCTTGAAGCAGCAGGGATGAGGACAAAGACACATCAGGAGAGCAGGGTCCCCATGTGCCAGCCTTTATCTTTCCTATTTATTATTTAACCCTGCTCTTTATCTCCAGCCAACACAGGTTTCTTTGATGCTTTTCACTTTCCTTTTTCGTGCTGCTTCACTCAGCATTGAGGTCCAGCCCAGCCTGAGAGGACACAACACCACAGGATTACCGGAGTGACCCAAGGAAATGGGGTTGTTTAGTCTGGAGAGGAGGAGGTTCAGAGGTGACTTTATTGCTCTCTACACCTTCCTGAAGGGAGGTTGCAGACACCAGGCAGCACTGACAGAAACAGAGGACACAGGCTCAAGCTGCCTCAGAGAGGGTATAGGTTGGATATTGGGAAAAAATTTTTCACCAAAAGAATAATAAAGCACTGGAATGCTCTTCCCAGGGAGCTGGTGGAATCACCATCTCTGGGTGTGTTTAACAAAAGACTGGACATGGCACTGGGTGCTATGGTCTAGCTGAGGTGTCAGGGCATAGGTTGGACTTGATGATCATAGAGGTCTCTTCCAACCTCAGCATTCTGTGATTCTGTGAAATTTCTGTTCGTTCACTGGCACACCTGCCCTGGGGGCAATGCCCACCCGGAGGTGCTTAGGGCCAATCCAACCCAGCCTGAGAAGACACAACACCACAGAATGACCCCAAATCTCTGTTCCTTCACTCGCCCACCTTCCTTCAGGGCAATGCCCACCTGAAGGTGCTCAGGACAGGTCCAGCCCAGCCTGAGAAGACACAACACCACAGAGAGACCCCAAACCTCTGTTCCTTCACTGGCACACCTGCCCTCAAGGTGCTGCTCACCCGGAGGAGCTCAGGGCCAGTCACAATGCCACAGAGTGACCCCAAATCTCTGTCCCTTCTCTCACCCACCTTCCCTCGGGGCAATGCCCACCTGGAGGAGCTCAGGGCCGGTCACAGTGCCACAGAGTGACCCCAAATCTCTGTCCCTTCTCTCGCCCACCTTCCCTCGGGGCAATGCCCACCTGGAGGAGCTCAGGGCCGGTCCAGCCCAGCCTGAGAGGACACAACGGCACAAAATGACCCCAAACCTCTGTCCCTTCTCTCATCCACCTGCCCTCGGGACAATGCCCACCCAGAGGATCTCAGCTCCCAAAGGGGGCGCGGGCAGGGCTTTGGGGCAGGTGCTGCGGGTGCTTCCCGAGCTCTGCCGAGGGCGGAGCGCTGCTCTTTCCTTCCTGCCCTCCTTCCCACCCCACCCCGCAGCCTGGCAGCGCTGCAGGGACTCATCCATCCCCCAGTTACTAATATGCAAATGGCAGCGTTTGCATGGGCCTGACGCCAGGCTGCTGGGTGTCAGGGCACCCGAGGGAGCCGGAGGTGGGGCGAGGCGTGGCAGCGCCGCATGCTCACCTGGCCCTGCATGGCAACAGGCAATGGAGCTCTAGGTGCCTTGGGCTGCGGACCCACGGCCGCTTCCAGAGGCAGCGGGTGGCAGAGGAGGGAGGGCAAACTGGCAGCCCCTGGCAACCTGGGGCTGACGGCAGGAGGCTGGGCACACCGCGGATTTCCCCCCGCCGGCAGGATGGTGAACCTGGAGTCCGTGCACGCAGGTAAAGGGCACGGAGCGCAGCGCGGAGCAGCCGGGGCCGTGGGCTCGGGCGGGAAATGGGGTTGATCCCATTGCCGTGACCTTTCCTCGCTCTTTTCCCTCCTCTTTTCTCCCGCTGGTGAGGTGCCCACATTCCTGCCGGGGGATGGATGCTGCCCGGATCTGTTTAGGGGGCTGCCAAGCCATGCCCACAACGTGGGAGCAGCCCCGGCGGGGCCAGGGAGCAGCGCAGAGGGCTCTTGAGTGCCTAGAAAACGAGAATTTAGTGCCTGACCTGTCATTGGGACCGGGCTGGGAGGAGGGAGAAGGGATAAACCCACGGAGGGATGCGGCAAGGCTGGAGGGAGGTGTGCGGGAGAGAGATGGGACACGCGATGAAAGGAGAAAAGTTCGTGACAAAGAGGGAAAAGGAGGGAGAAATGAATGAGGAGGGAGCTGAGGGCGGCTGGGTTGAGTCAGGAATGAATGAGCAGCGAGACTCAGGGGCTGCTTCCAGAGGGATGAGCTTCTCACACCCACCCTGAGCAGCCCCTGCCCTGCAGCGAGCTGGGAACCGGAGCAATCCCTGCCCGATCCCCCGGAGCTGTGCTCACCCTGCCAGAGCTCCATCCCTGGGCACAGAGCTGGGGGCGATGCTGGGTCTGAGCAGCCAGACCCCGAGAGCCCCATCCTGCCTGGGCAGGCAGTGACATTTTGGGGCACAGGAGCCACGTTAGTGACTTTTGTCCTGGGCTTTGTGCAGCACAAAACTCTGCTGGAAAGGAGGATGCATCCATCCCTGGGCTATCCCTGTGGGAGCCCTGCTCCTCAGGGCACACCTGGGGGGTTTATAGCCCCTCCACAGGCCCTGCCTGCCCATGGGCTCTCAGACAGGTCTGCAGGGCAGGTGCAGCAATGCCACCACCTCAGCGCTGTGACAGAGGCAGCCAAAGCCTTTGCTCCAACCTCTGCAGGGCTCTGGGATGCCTCTGTGGGCAGCCTGGGAGGGCTGGGAGCCCTGGCCATGAGGAGAGGCTGCCAAGGAGGGTCTTGGCTCGGGGTGTGAGCCTGGCTGGTCGGAGCACCTGCTCTGGGTGTGCTGGGCTTGGTGTGCCTGGGGGATGTGACCCCTGCAGGCTCCAACCCATCCATCCACCCATCCAGGCATCAAATTCAGATGGACACCCCCTCAGCTTTTCCTTTTTCATGGGAATTTTAACTGTTTCCAGACTCGTTTGGTGGAGGGGGATGGCAAAAAAAAAAAAAAGGTAAAAACGACCCATCCAGCCATCCACCCATCCATCCATCCATCCATCCATCCATCCATCCATCCATCCAATTCAGATGGACGCCCCCTCAGCTTTTCCCTTTCCATGGGAATTTTAACTGCTTCCAGACTCGTTGAGGGGGGCAAAAAGAAAAGGTAAAAAACGACCCACCCACCCATGCAGCCCTCCAGCCATCCCCCAGGCTCGTGGGTGACTCTTTCCTGCCAGGGACATTCCCCAGCTGGATCCTGTGCCCTCTGTCAGTGGCATTGCCCCCAGGCTGGGTTTGGAGCTGGGGCTGTGCTCCCGCTGCCCTGATCATCCCCCCATGCTGGAAAAAGGCTGGAGCTTTCTGGAGTCCTTTGGAGCCCAGCACAATCAGAGTTTTTTGGTTTTTTTTTTTCACCCCTCCACAAAATCAGTTCAGTTTTGGGGTCCCTGAGCAGCTTTGTGGCCCCTCTGTAACCTTTACGCTGAGCTGAGCTCAGCTTTAACCCCAGTTTTTATCTTGGAGTTTTTTTTCTCCAACTTTAACGATTTTAGGAGAAGACTCAGCCCCCCAGGAGGGCTGCCATGCCCCTCACACCCTCCTCTCTGCTGAGGCACTTCCCTGCTGGCTCCCACCACCCCCTCCCGGGGCATTTTGGATATTTCACCTCCCTGGATATTTGGAAATTTTGGATATTTCGCCTCCCCGCAGCCTCCAGAGGGGCTCAGGCACCCAAAACCTCGGGGTGATGCTGCCAGGCAAGCCCAGCTCGCCCTCCTCCAGGAGCAGATTCCCCTTTTCCAGCCATCGGGCTGGCTCAGCCAGCAGCCACGGGCAGCTTGGGAAAGGCTTTATTTGCTGACAGCGTTTGTTTCAGCACAAATAGAGATGCAGATACGTCCTGCAGAAGTGTCTGCACGGGCAGAGCTCCTCTGGTCTGGCTCAACCACCCCGCCTGCCCCTGCCCCTGCTCTGTTTGGGAGCTGGGGCAGAGCAGCACATTTTTAATATGGCCCAGGCCACACTGGCGGCTCCTAATAGGGCTGTGGTTTACAGTTAGGCTGTCCTAAGCTGGGTTATTTTTTCCCAGAGAGGTTTTATTTTATTTTTTATTTATTTTTTTATTTTCCAAGCCTGATTATCCTGTGTGTGTTGCTAAGCTGGCAAAGCCGTGTGGAAGGAGCTGGGCTGCCTGTCTGAAGGTGTTTTTTAGGATGGAGGGGTCAAAGCTGAGTTTGAATCGCTCTGGTTGCACTGGAAGGGGTTTGGGTGCAATTAGATTAGAAAATAATTGCTCTGTGTGTCTGCTCCTTGTTCCCAAGGATCCCTTGGAGGGCGCTGGGGCTGTCCTGTCACCCACAGGGATACAAAATCTGTATGCCTATGGATACGGATTACAAAATTCCTAAATACAGATCCAGAATACAAAATCTGTCCTAAACCTTAAACCTCTCAGATCAGCAGGCGGAATTCTCCTTTCCTTCCTGCTTATTTTCCTTTTTTAAATTTTTTTTTCCCTACAAGATATTCAAACTGTAATAACTTGTGCACATTTATAGGGGGTTTTTGCATCTCACTGAAAATAAAATTAGAGATTCAAACTGTAATAACTTGTGCACATTTATATGGGGTTTTTGAATCTCATTGAAAATAAAATTCCTATGCATGGGAATCCCAGGGCATCTCTTATCTCCCAGCTGCAGGAGGAGGGGATTTACCTGGTGGATAACATGTGATATGCAATCAAGTTGCAGCAGCAATTCCTCCTTCCCTCCCCACCCATCCCAGTTTTTAATGGCAGAGGGTGTGGGGGTCACTCCTGCAGGAGGGACAGAGCTTTTCATGCTCTGCTTTTCTGTCTGTCCTTCCTCAGCTCTGTCTCAGCTGCTCCAGCTCTCACTCTCTGGGGAATTAAATATTTGCTTTCCCTAATTTTTTATTTTTTTTTACAAGCTTTCAAGCTTTCTCACCAAAGGAAGCACCCAAATTTCTGCAGGCTTTTAGATTTTTTTCTTCCTCTAATTTATGAGAACTTGCCTTTATTTTTTTTTTTTTAATACTTTTTGGCAGCCAGCAAAACTTTGTGCTTTGTAGATTGCCTAAGTTAGGGTCCCTTGGCAGTGGTACAAGACAAGATGTTTATAGCTGATGGTAATTACTCTTCCTGAAGTAGAAATGCTTAGAAGCCCCACTAAACGTTCATGTCTTAATTGCAGAGAGTTTATTTGAAGGGGAAAGAAAAAAAAAATCCCACAACCCTTTTCTCCCTCCTTTTTTCCCCCTCACTCCTTAATAGAATTTAAAGAAAGGAAGTTTCTGAAGTATGTGAAAGTTTCTGTGCTCGGGCATAAAATCCTGATTTTTTTTTTTCTACCTTTATTCATTTGCTGGAGAAAGTTACAGACTTTCAACTTGATCAAAGCTATGAAATCATGGCCAAAAAAAAGCAGATTATCTGCTGTTTGCACACGGGGGCAACTTTGAATATGGGAGAAGAAAACCTGAACACACACACACACACACACACAGACACACACACACACAAAGCCCTGCCTGTTTTGGTGGGAGCAAAAGAGGGAAATGGGGATAAAAACGGGGCTGCTCTCATCTGTTTGGGGATAACAAAAGGATATGGGGAAGAGGAAAAAGGGTTTGCACGGTGCTTTTAGGTGGCTTCCACCTGCCTTCCCTACCCCGGCAAAACCACAGCAAACACTGGCCCAGCTTCCCCGCTGTTGTTATTCCCCCATGCAAATGGGGAGAGTCTGTGGCCGGGATTGGCTGCAGGAAGCACATGCAAATCACTCAAATAATAAAAATTATCTCCTTTTTTTACCTTTTTTTTTTTTTTTTTTTTGTCCCCCGCAACGAGTCTGGAAACAGTTAAAATTCCCGTGGAAAGGGAAAAGCTGAGGGGTGTCCATCTGAATTTAAATAGAGATCCCCCCTTCTCCCACCTCTGTGTCCCTGGCCTCTGTTAATGTGAAGTTGACCATTCCCACCTTTTCTTGCAGCTGTCCCCGAAGGAGAAAGTGGCCCCGGGTGTGGTGGCAGTCATCACTTCAAGGGTAAATGACAAAATTTCTTGGCCTGGGTGAGGATGGGGGGGGAATGCAGGGGACGACACTTTGGGGCAAGGCAGATCTTGGGTGGCTTTTGAGGATTGTGAACACCTGTAAGCGACAAAAAGAAGAGAAATAAAGTACAGACAGAGGCAATGGGAAAAACCAGTTGGGTTTGAGCCATCTTGAAGGGCAAGGGAAGGATTTGGGAGAAAGCTGGAGGGATCCCCATCTCTGCAGGTGTGGGAGGTGCTGTCCCAGCCAGAGCACCACAGCAGGTTTGGGAAGCCTGACCAGGGCTGGGGAGCTCCCAGCGCTGAATCCACCCCTTTATCCCGTGGGTGAGCAGGGATGAGAAGGGTGAAAACCCCCCAGCAAACTGGGGAGGGGGCACAGGAGTGAGGGGGGCTGCAAAGAGCAACAGGAGGGAAAGTGCATCCTCAGAGCTGATGAATATTCTAGCGCCTGGATGTTGAGGAATCAGAAATTTGAAAGTCTGATGGTTTATTATAATTACACACATTCATTTGTGCTGTTTAGTGGAAGCCACATGTGCCTGTTGCCTGGGACTGTGACCTGTTATTAAAATCAGTTGTGCCTCCTTTTCCAGAGATCAAGATGAGCGGGGATGCTGCAGATTCCACAGACACCCGGCACGAGCCTGACCAGGTGGAGCCAGGTAAGGAGGGTCTGGGGTGGCAGGGCCACGAGAGGGAGGGGAAATGAAAGAAAACAAAAAAAAAAAAAAAAAAAAGGGGAATGTGGGTGCTGGAAGCCTCTCCCCCGTGCTTTTTCTGGGCTCCTGTTGCTGCTCTTGCAGCCTGGCAGTTGATCAGGAATGTGCTCTGGGCTAGGATTGCGTTGGTATCTTGATCAGCCATGCAAGATCCCTCCTGTGTGACAGCAGCGAATCCCAGAGTGCCTCCCCCGTGTCCTCAGTGGGTCTGACATGGAAATTCACTCACAGAGTGCCTGCCCCAATGTCCCCATCAGGTCTGACTTTGAAATTTGTTCACAGAGTCCCTCCCCAATGTCCCCAGCTCAGAGAGTGCCTCCCCAATGTCCCCAATGGGTCTGACATAGAAATTTGCTCACAGAGTGCCTCTCCAATGTCCTCTGTGGATTTGAGGTTGAAATTCACTCACAGGATGCCTTTCCAATGTCCTCTGTGGGTCTGACATGGAAATTTGCTCACAGAGTGCCTCCCCAATGTCCCCAGTGGGTTTCAGGTGGAAATTCTCTCACAGGGTGCCTCCTCAATGTCCCCAGCAGGTCTGACATGGAAATTTGCTCAGAGAATGCCTCCCCACTGTCCCCAACAGGTTTGAGTTTCAAATTCACTCACAGAGTCCCTCCCCAATGTCCCCAGTGGGTCTGATGTGGAATTCAGAGATTCAGAAATTCGCTGCCATCTCTGCCACAGCAACGATGGCTTTGGAACAGTGCTGGTGCACCCAGCTCTGTACCCACAGGGCTGTGCCAGGAGCTTTTCCATAGGGAATACAGCCTTTTTTGGGCTCTGTGTGTGTGTGTGTGTGTGTGTGTGTGTGTGGAGAAAAATGGGAGGGACTTTGGGAATAACCAAATCCAGTTTGGGAGTTCCAGCAGCAGCGGCTGCAGAGGCGTGATTGAGTTCTCACCTCACACCTGAGGCTGAGCAGGCTCCAGCTCCTCATGGAGCCCCCAAATCCCTTGGGTCTGGAAATCTGAGGCTCAGGGGGATCCTTTGAAGGTGCCAGTGATGCTGTGAGCACTGATTTCTGCCAGCTTTGCCCACCACCAGGTGTAACAGGCCCCCGAAAAATCAGGTTTGTGCTTTGGGGCTGCCTGAAGTGAGATTTGGATCGCTGAGATTTGAATCCCATTTACGAGGCCCTGTAATTTCCCAAAGGGCCATGGTCACATCCCTTTGCAGGCAAATGAGCAACACTAAGAAATCATCTTAGCACCCACTAGGTGCAGCAAATTAAGGTTATTAAAAGCTGTGCTATAGGATTAGAAATCAACACCTTTCAAAGCAAAATCTGGTGGAGAAAATGTAGAGGAATAAAATATTCTCTGAGTTGTGAAGAGCTCTAAGCCTGGGCCAAGGGGATTTGGAAGAGCAGGTGAAAACTTTGCATGGAATGATTTTCCTCTTATAGAATTTGAGGTAACTTAGGAAAAAAAAAGAGAGATTTTGGGTAAGCAAGAGAACTCCAGGTTTTAAAGGGATTAACCCCACCCCTTGATTTAGAAATCCAAATAACTGGGTTATTTGACAAAATCTAAAATAGAGATCAAATCTGATTCTATTCACATCCATGAACTCTGACTGACTTTGGCCAGCCCAGCTCCTGCTCAGGGCTCTCAAATCACCCCAAATTTGGGTTTGGGATAAATGAGCACCAAACACATCCCAAACACCCCAAGCTCCTCCAAAACCCCCTGAGAGCTGTTATAGGGCCTTAAATCAGGAACTGGAACCCCCTGACATATTTGCTGCTCATTGATGGGTGGCAGGATTAATCAAGATGAAGGAAAATAGAGATTTAATTCTGATATTAAATGTAGTGGGAGTCAGAAGTGTTAAACCAGAAGCTGGCAGCACATTTGGTTGGATAAAATTCAGATTTTTTTTCAGCTGAAGCACCCCAGACAGCCATTAGTGAGAACTGCAGCGCCTCTTTCTAGTGGTAATTGAGAAAAGAAAGCAGAACAGCGAAGTCAATTTGTTTGAAAATAACAAAAAAATATTCAAGCAGCGTTGGTGGCTCGGAGCCTTCAAATCAAGCAGGGAAATCAGGACGAGTAAATCTCCTTCATTTGCAAAGAGCGGCACAAAGAACCTGTTTAAATTGCTTTTTTTGCTGAGGCTTTCCTGGTGATTTTTTCATTTTTTGATTTTTTTTATGAGGCTGTCCCACTGATGATTTTTTGATTTTTTTCTGAGTATGTCCCAGTGATTTTTTGATTTTTAATTTTTTTTCTGAGGCTGTCCCAGTGATTTTTTAAATTTTTTTCTGGAGCTATCCTGGTGATTTTTTGATTTTCTGATTTTTTTTTCCTGAGTTTGTCCCGGTGATTTTTTTATTTTTTGATTCTTTTTCTGAGGCTGTCACAATGATTTTTTTTATATTTTTTGATATTTTTTCTAATTTTTTCTGAGGCTGTCACAATGATTTTTTAATGTTTTTTATATTTTTTTAAATTTTTTTCTGAGGCTGTCACTATGATTTTTTTTATATTTTTTGATATTTTTTAAAATTTTTTCTGAGGCTGTCACGATGATTTTTTTTTATATTTTTTGATTTTTTTTATTTTTTTCTGAGGCTGTCACGATGATTTTTTTAAATATTTTTTTATATTTTTTTATTTTTTTCTGAGGCTGTCACGATGATTTTTTTAATATCTTTTGATATTTTTAAAAATTTTTTTCCTGAGGCTGTCACGATGATTTTTTAAATATTTTTTGATATTTTTTTATTTTTTTCTGAGGCTGTCACTATGATTTTTTAAAAATTTTTTTAATATTTTTTAATTTTTTTCTGAGGCTGTCACGATGATTTTTTAAAATTTTCTTTATATTTTTTTTTTCCTGAGGCTGTCACTATGATTTTTTTTTTTAATATTTTTTTATTTTTTTCTGAGGCTGTCACAATGATTTTTTTAATATTTTTTGATTTTTTTTTTTTTTTTAATGAGGCTGTCCCGATGATTTTTTTTGATCTGCTCAGGTTCATTTGGGAAATGAGACACTGCAGAGCGTTGGGACGTTCCTTGTGGGGTCCCCAGCAGCCACCACAGCCCCTGCTGAGCGTGTCACCCTTGGGGACACCTTGCAGGACCCTCGGGGGTGGCACCAGCCATCCCTCACCTGTGCAAGGTGCAGCTCAGGCATTCCCCCAACCCTTCCCCGCGTTGTTTTCTCAGCCCTTTCTGTTTATAAACAACAAAACTCCCTTTGTGCTCCTTTGCAGGCATTGTTAGAGGAATATTTACTAATAACGTTGAGTTTGGGTTCCCTGCTTCATGTGGGAAAAGGCTCAGAGTGGTTGATGATGACTCATTAATTGAATTTCCCATTTCCTACCCAATTAAGCCATTCCCCCCAAAAAGGAGAGGTCTCTTACCAAATTAATATGACACCAAGAAATCCTCCTAGGTGTAGATATCCAAAGGTTTTTCATCACCAAAAGATGCAGGCTGGCTCCAAGGACTTGAAAATAAAAAATAAAACTTGAAAAAAAAAAGAAAAGAAAAAGAAAAATTAAGGAATTAAGTACCAAAATGCTTTTGTAAACCAAGCCCTTGATCTAAAACTGATGCCTAAAGATCTGATGGGAAGTGGCAGGAGCAGAGGCAAAATCTCATCCTTCATATCCCCGCCAATTCCAGGCTTAGAAGAGGGAAAAAAAAAAAAAAACAAAAAAAAAAAAGGGGTAATTTGGGGCATTGTTCTACTTTGAAAGTGTTTGAAATAATTGTGGGGAGTTTTCTTTTTTGAGAAAATTGTTAAAATTGTTTGCCTTTCGTAGGAGGTTTGGAGAGCTCAGTGCTTTTTTTTTTTTTTTTTTTTTTTAATTCTTTTAATCCACACCAATTCCACAGAAAATCTTTCAGGGCTTTTACAAATGATATTTTCCAGAAATTTGTGGTTTTTTGATCCCAAATCTACCAGTTACAGTGAAATTTTGCCATTTACAAACTATTATTAAAAAAAATAATTTTCTGAGGGTTCTCACTGCCCAGCCCTGAGAGTATTAACTCTCTCTTTACTTCAGCTCTGAATTTTTTAATCATTAATAATTTTAATAATTTTTAATCATTTATTCAGAGGATTACCCCTCTGCTTTTAGGCTCCTTTTCCCCTTTCCCTGCCTGATTCCAAGCCTTGGCAGCGGGGCTGTTTCAGGGCCCAATATATAAAAAAATATATTTTCCAGAGATTTGTGGGGTTTTGATTCCCAAATCTACCGGTTACAACGAAATTTTGCCATTTTACAACCTATTATTTAAAAATATCAAATTTCTAAGCGTTCTCACTGCCCAAATATTAACCCTCCCTTTACTTCAGCTCTGAATTTTTTAATCATTAATAATTTTAATAATTTTGAATCATTTAATCAGAGGATTACCCCTCTGCTTTTAGGCTCCTTTTCCCCTTTTCCCTGCCTGATTCCAAGCCTTGGCAGCGGGGCTGAGCCTCCATGGGGGGTAACGAAGAGCAGCGAGTTTTCTGCTTGGCTGGGAGCTCTTTTCATCTTTTTTTTTTTTTTTTTTTTTCCCAACTGATGAAAGCCATGCCAGCGAGCTCCTCGCTGATTTTTTTTTTTTTTGATGGGAACTGTGGGGGCTTGGCAGTGCCGAGTGTCGCCCCTGGTCCTGCAGCCCCAGGGCAGAGATCTCCCCCTTCTTGTGGTTTATCTAAGCCCTGATATCTGATGCAACAGAACGCTGAGGTGGGACTTGCCCCTGTCTGTCTGTTTGTTTGTGTCAGACACTTGTTCCCCGGTTATCTCCTCCATCAAAACAGGTTACACCAAGCAGAGCTACTTCCCTTTGATTTCATCTGTTGAGGCTATGGGGGGGAAGCCAAAGCTTTTACAAAAAGGGCGATAGGGAAGCGCTTCAAACACAACCACGGGGAAGGGAATAGCTGCAGGCAGCCCCAGCACCTTCCCTCCCCACCCTGTAACCCCAGGAGCCGGGCTCTGCCAGCAGGGCTGGCTGTGCTGGGCACCCCAGCTCTGGGGGGATGTGGGGTGCCCTGTGGGACACATATGGGGAGGGGTTGGGTGGCTCCTGGGGTGCCTTGGGAAGGCTGAGCTAAAGAATAAAGCAGGGATTTATTAAAAGGATCTCCTCCATGGATGCACCTTGGGCAGCACAAGAGCCCAGCCAGGGCTGCACCCAACGTGAACCAAAATGGTCAGAAAATGAACCCAAAATGGTCCCAAAATGAACCCAAGATTAACCCAAAATGGTCCCAAAATGAACCCAAGATGAACGAAAATCGTCCCAAAAATGAACCCAAGATGAACCAAAATGGTCCCAAAATGAACCCAAGATGAACCAAAATGGTCCCAAAATCCCCGACCGCTCACGGGGTCTCTCCCTGGGATCAGTTCTGCTCCATTTGCATCTTGCAGTTCATTGTCCCATTCCAGCTTTAGCCCCTGCAGTCCCACCCTGCTTGTTTTTCTCTCTCCAGCCCACGGTGTTTGTGCTCTTGGGCTGAGATTTGGATCATTTGTCCTTGGTGCCCAGCTGGAGCAGGAATTGTTTTGTCTCCCTGCTCTGTGCACAGAGCTCACCATCCCCTGATGTGAACCCAGACCCACACACCAAAGCAGCACAGAATGTGAAAAATAGAAAAGCTGAAACCTGAGGCATCATCTGGGATGGGGGGATTGGCTGTGCCAAGGGAAATTTAGTTTGGATATCAGGAAGAAGTTTTTTACAGAAAGGGTGATAAAGTTCTGGAATGTTCTGCCCAGGGAGGTGGTGGAGTCCCCATCCCTGGGTGTGTTTAACAAAGCCTGGATGTGGCACTGGGTGCCAGGGCTGAGTTGAGGTGTTGGGGCTGGGTTGGACTCGATGATCTTGAAGGTCTCTCCCAACCTGGTCATTCTGAGATTCTGTGAGTTGTGTGAGTTGTGTGAGTTGTGTGAGTTCTGTGATTCTGTTAATTCTGTGAGTTCTGTGAGTTCTGTGGCTGAGCCTGGGAGCTGGAGGGGAAGGCCATGGGGACAGAAGGGTGGCTGGGTGGGTTGCTGGAGCTCTGGGCTCTTGGTGGCCATGGCAGCTTGGGTAACTTTTCTGAGTGCTTTAGGATCCCGGAATGTCCTGAGCTGGGAGGGACCTACAGGATCCCCCAGTGCAGCTCCTGGCCCTGCTCAGACACCCCAAAATCCCTGGGAGCAGTGTCCAAACCCTCCTGGAGCTCTGGCAGCCTCTGGCTGTGCCCATTCCCTGGGGAGCCTCTTGGGGAAGAACCTATCCCTGGGATCCATCCCAAATCCCCCTGGCACAGCTCCAGCCGTGCCCTGGGTCACAGAGAGCAGAGGTTGGAGCTGCCCTGCAGAGCTGTGAGTTCTGCCCTCAGCCTCCCCTGCAGAGAGCCCTCATGCAGGTATCCTTGCGGGAATATGAAAGAACCTTCCCTTTAAACCTTGAGGAAATCAAGCACTGAGGGGCTGTGATGCATCTGCTCCTCATGTCCATGCTGAGGAGAGCCTGCTGTGCCATCCGTCCCTGTGGGTGCCATTCTTCATCCTCACCTTCATCCCATGGCAAGGTGTCAGCATGAGCCACCTTCATCTGCTGCCACAGGACACCCTGGGTCCCCTGGCAGCTCTGAAACTGGACACCAGAGCTCCCAGCACATTTTGCATTAAATCCGTGCCAGGGCAGATGGAAAATCAGAGCCTTTGCCTCAGTCTGCCTCTGCCACAAACTGAGCTCAGCCCTCAGCTCCCAGCTGAGAGTCCTGCTCTCCTCTCTGCTCTGGGCAGGCTGTGAGCTGCCTGCAGGTGCTGGGACCCTGACCTCTGCTGGGCTCTGGGCAGGAGGCTGTGGTGGCATTGCCGTGGGGTGCAGCCTCTTTGGAAGGTGATGGATCCTTCCACAGCATGGCTCCTTCCAAAGGATGGATCCTCCCAAAGCATGGCTCCTTCCAAAGGATGGATCCTTCCAGAGGATTGATCCTCCCAAAGCATGGCTCCTTCCAAAGGATGGATCCTTCCAGAGGATTGATCCTCCCAAAGGATGGATCCTTCCAGAGGATGGATCTTTCCAAATGATGGCTCCTTCCAAATGATGGCTCCTTCCAAAGGATGGATCCTTCCAGAGGATGGATCCTTCCAGAGGATGGATATTTACAAAGGATGGATATTTACAAAGGATGGATCCTTCCAGAGGATGAATCCTTCCAAAGGAATGATCCTTCCAAAAGATGGCTCCTTCCAAAGGTTGGATCTTGCTGGGATAAGGTTTGGAGGTTCCAGCCTCTGTGTCAGCCCCCAGCTCAGGTGAGAGGATCAGCACAGGTGAGGGATGGCAGCTTGGGCTGCTCAGCCCGTGCTATCTCCCACCTTGTTTTTTCTTTTTTTTTTTTTTTTTTATTTTTTCCTGGGAGCTTTCATTCCTCCTGCCTTTTGTAGTTCCCTCCTCAGCCCGGGCTGGAAGCAGCTTGCCAGGCCAAAGTCTTTTGAGGAAACTTGGCCTCTCCCAGCCCCACGCTGAGCTCAGTGCTGGGCTACGCCTTTGCTCCCCAAGGCTGGCTCTCCCTCTCCCTCGTGAAACTTTCCTCAAAGCCTCCAGGATCCCTGTGCTCTCTTCCCCCTGCAGCCATGCACAGCCCCAGGACAAGTCCCTGGTAAATGAAAGCTGCAGCAGTCGGGCTGGAAACAGCTGGTTGCCATGGCAATTGGGGCTGCTGGGGATTTGCATGGGGCTGGTGATTTTCATAGCACAGCCACATTTAAGGCAAGCAGGAGAAATTTCCATATTCCCAGCTCCGAGTCAGTTGGGGCGTGGGGGAGGCCAGGAGGGGGATATTTGAAATTCAAATGAAGGTGATTAGGGTTTGAGGTTATTTTATTTTTTTTTTTTTTTTCTTAAACATCCCATTATGGAAGAGGATAAAAAGGATGGGAAGGGGAAAGGGGAACAAAAGGCTGGTTTGACTTGAATTAGAGGGGCAAAGGAAGAGCTGGTCTGATCTGCCTCTTGCCTCTGGTCTAGGAGAAGAGACTTGCCCTCTCCCAGCACCTGCAGGTGAAATGTTTTCCGTGGGAACAACTGCTGCCCTCGGGTTTCCTTCTGGAAGGTGCCCAAGTCTCCCACACTGGCTGTCCTGCTCTCCCCTCACCCTGCCCCACACGAAGGGGCTGCACAGGGACTGCTCTGAGGCACTGCTGACAAAGGGAAGGCATTTCTATAACCCAGGGCTTTCCAGCCAAATGAAGCACTTGAGTGTTCAGTGAAAGCTTCCCCTGGAGTCTGGAGCTGTCTGAGTCAGCACAAGATTCACTTTTGCTCCCCAGCCCTGGCTTTCCCATGGAGATGCTCCGGTGGTTTGGGGTTTTTGGAGCAGAGAGTTCAGATTAAAACTGCAGCTCTACCTGGCTCAGAAACTCCCCATCCTGCTCACACTTTAAAAAGCACTTTTAAAGTGCCTTGGGAGCATCAAGCATCCCAGCAGGGCAAGTGGGAATCCAGGGAATTGCCTGGTGCCTGCTCAGCTGCAGCTCCTGCTCCCTCCAATGCTGGTGGGAGCAGCTGGAGGGAATCAGGGGTGGCCACTCCATGGGGAAAAGGTGATCTAAGGGAGCTCCCAGAGCTCAGGGTTTCCTGCTGGTTCTGGGGAAATTGTTGGTGTGGCTGCTGGGCACAGCAGCGTGAAGGCACTGCCTTGGTTTTTGCCTGAATTTCCAAAATCAGTGGAAATCCTGAGGAGTATTTCATGCTGAATGTCTTGGTTTGCTCATTCCTTCAGTGCAGGTGAGCATTTGGCTCCATTTACAGCTTGTGGGACAACTACTGGTTATAGTTACAGTAATTGCCACTCTTCTCTCTACCAGCACTTGGGCAATCTCTGAACTTCACACCTTGTTTGAGGTGAGAGATTGGAATGAATGAATTTATCAGAAATGCCCCTTGAGATGCCCCCTGCACCCAGCCTGCTCTGCCAATCTCTCATGGCATTCTGCTTCCTCAGACAGGGTGCTAAAACCTCCAGGATAGGTGAGATTAATCTTAATTTTAGATATTGGATGCTCTGAGGCTGCAGCCTGAGCTGCTCAGCCCAGGCAGGGAGCAGGGACCTGCAGAGGGTGATTCATGCCTGTGCCATCTATCTCAGGGCCAGAATTGCCCTCTGGAAGCTGCTGCTTCCCCTGCAGGGCTGCAAAGGGAGCCTGCGGCAACTGGCTGCCAGTGAGGCACCTGAGAGTTTCAGAATCTCAGCCCAGGCTGAACCCCCTGCCTGGGGTCTGCCTGGCCCTGCTCCCCCAGCTGTTCCCATTTCCCTCCCAAATATCCCTGCAGGAATTCCCAACACCTGCTGCAGGCTGGAATCCCCTCCTCATCCCTCTAGGGATCCCCTCCTGATCCCCTGTCCCTGCAGGGATTGATCACCTCCTCACCCCCTGTATATCCAGGGATCCCCTTCTCATCCTCTGAACCTCCAGGGATCACCTCGTCATCCCCCTCATCTCCTTCCAGGGATCCCCTCCTCATCCTCTGTCCTTCCCTCATCCCCCTGTCCTTCCAGGGATCACCTCCTCATCCCCCTCATTTCCTTCCAGGGATCCCCTCCTCATCCCATCCTTCCAGGGATCACCTCCTCATCCCCCTCATCTCCTTCCAGGGATCACCTCCTCATCCCCTGAACCTCCAGAGATCACCTCTTCATCCCATCCCTGCAGGGATCACCTCCTCATCCCCTGTCCTTCCCTCATCCCCTGTCCCTGCAGGGATCCCCTCCTGATCCCCTGTCCCTGCACAGATTGATCACCTCCTCATCCCCCTGTCCTTCCAGGGATCACCTCCTCATCCTATCCCTCCAGGGATCACCTCCTCATCCTCTGAACCTCCAGGGATCCCCTCCTCATCCTCTGAACCTCCAGGGATCCCCTCCTCATCCCCTGTCCCTGCAGAGCCCGGGGTGAGCTCAGAGTGCAGGATGAGCCCTGCTGGTGTCACTCCCTGCAGGTGACACCTGCCCGTGTGAAGATGAAGGCCACCCTGATTTTCCTTTTCCCCCACGAGGTTGTTTTTATCCTGCAGGGCCGGACTGGCTCTGCAGCTCCCCGTGGATCCATCCCTCTGCCTGGCTTTTCCAGGGAATGGCAGCGGGTGGGGGGAACTGCCCATCCCCAGAGAAACCTCCCCAGGCAAACTCGCACCAGATCTGATGCCAGGGCTATGCAAAACAGCTGCCAGGTGAACCAAGGAGAGCTGCACAACCCTGGGCTGCTGGCTTGGGGAGCCAGCTGAGCTTATCTCTGCTTTTCCAAGCACCCAGAGCAGCAGGGTGAAGCCTTGGGGATGGGAGAGCTGCTGGGAATTGCTGCCTTTCCCCGCTGAAATCCCAGGGATGTGACTGTGTTCACAGGGGTCCTTGGGTGAGGGAAGAGACGAGGATCTGACTCCATGTTTCAGAAGGCTGATTTATTATTTTATGATATATATTACATTAAAACTATACTAAAAGAATAGAAGAAAAGGTTTCATCAGAAGGCTGGCTAAGAATAGAATAGGAAGGAATGATAACAAAGGTTTGTGGCTCGGCTCTCTGTCTGAGCCAGCTGGACTGTGATTGGCCATTAATTAGAAACAACCACATGAGCCCAATCACAGATGCACCTGTTGCATTCCACAGCAGCAGATAACCATTGCTCACATTTTGTTCCTGAGGCCTCTCAGCTTCTCAGGAGGAAAAATCCTAAGGAACGGATTTTTCATAAAAGATGTCTGCGACACTGGGATTCATTCCCCAGCCTCGTGGAATTTCAGCAAGGGGAGGACTGATCTAGCAGATTCTGGAGGTTCTAGATGCCGTTGTGTCTGGCTCGTGCAGCAGAAGAAAAAAAATCCATTTGTTGGCTGCGCTGAAACTCCATTAAAATGAGTGGAGTTCTGGCAGTTTGCAGCAGCAGAGAGAATCTGCTGCCACTTACACTTTTCTTTCTTTTTATCTCCTGGAGCTAGAAAAGATTAAATCTTAAGTGCAGATTGTTTGAACAGCTCGTTCCTTTAAGGAGAGGAATGAGCGCTGCAGTGTGAGTCCTGATGTTGACAGAAACTGGGAGGAAACTGAGGCTATTTTTATAAAGCATTTGTAGGAAAGTTACAGCTCATCTGAAAGAGGAGAGCTGATATCCCTATCACACCCAAACCTTGGCTCACAGCTGCAATCACTTGACTCTTACATTTACTGAAACAGAAAAAGAAAAAAAAAAAAAGGGGGGGGCCAGATTTGTTTGCAAATAAATCTGTGCCCAAATAAAAAAGGGGGCCAGATTTGTTTGCAAATAAATCTGTGCCCAAACACTGGTGATTTGTGTATCCAGCTCCCATTTACATAACCACTGGCAGCACAGATCACCCCTCCCAGATTTAAATCTCTCCCTCTTGGACATCTAAGGCTGAACTGGTTGCCCCTGGGTCCCTTTGGAGTCAGCCAGGAGGAATTGTCATTTCCAGAGGGCCATTGGTGCCAGGGAGATGGGTGGCTCAGAAAGGGGCAGGAATGGCCCCTGGAGGTGCCTCTTGCTTCTTCTGTCTGTCCTGGCAGCTCCCTCAGGCTTAGACACCCCAGAGAGTGCCAGGCTCTGGAATATTTGCCCATCCGGCACAGAATTCCTGGTGGTGTGCTCCTAAATCCCCCTCTGTTGATCTGCAGGGACTTGGAGCATGATGTGGGTGACTTTGTAGGGGAAAGAAAAGGTTTGAGTGTGTCATGGGCTTGTGGAGAGAGGGAAAAGCAGGAGAGAGGGAAAGGCTGTGCAGGGGGATGTGGGGCTGAGCAGGGAAAGGCTGTGCAGGGGGATTTGGGGCTGTGCAGGGAAATTCTGTGCAGGAGGACATGGGGCTGTGCAAGAGGATGTGGAGCTGTGCAGGGAAGGCTTTCCCATGAAGAAGCCTTTCCCCTGTGCAGGGAAGGCTGCGCTGGAGGATGTGGGGCTGTGCAGGGAAAGGCACAGCCCTCAATTCCAGGCACAGCCTTCAACAATTCCAGGCTCTTTATCCCAAACTGGGCTGGACTGGCAGGGAAAGGCCTGGGGAATGTGCTGCAGAGGGAAGGGCTGTCTTGGGGTTGCCTCTGCAGCTCGAGAGCTTTGTGTGCTGGAGGATGTGGGGCTGAGCAGGGAAGAAATTCTGTGCGGGGAAATGTGACCGTGTTCACAGGGGGCTTAGGATGAGGGAAGAGATGAGGATCTGACTCCATGTTTCAGAAGGCTTGATTGATTATTTTATTATATATATTATATTAAAACTATACTAAAAGAATAGAAGAAAGGATTTCATCAGAAGGTGAGCTAAGAATAGAAAAAGAAAGAATGAATAACAAAGGTTTGTGGCTTGGACAGAGAGTCCGAGCCAGCTGGGCTGTGATTGGCCATTAATTAGAAACAACCACATGAGCCCAATCACAGATGCACTTGTTGCATTCCACAGCAGCAGATAACCATTGGTTACATTTTGTTCCTGAGGCCTCTCAGCTTTTCAGGAGGAAAAATCCTAAGGAAAGGATTTTTCATAAAAGATGTCTGTGACAGGGAAAGGCTGTGCAGGAGGATGTGGGGCTGTGCAGGAGGATGTGGGGCTGAGCAGGGAAGCTCCGTTCCAGCTGCTCCTCTCGGGTTCCAAGTTTTGGGGTGAACGCTGGTGACTCACTGGGACCAGGGATTCCCCTGCAGCTCTTTGAATCTTGCCTCATCACCGCTGAACATGAGTGAAACTCCGGTCTCCAAGAAACCAGGAGATTACCTTTTCCTTCCTGTTCTATTTTAGCAGCTGGGAACTTTTATTTCCTCCTTCCCTGCTGGCTTTGCTCCCCTTCAGCTGCTGCCTGCAGATGGAATCAAACACCCCCCCACACACACACCCCGTGGGGGTTTCAAAGGTAGAAACTGCAGGCCTTGAAGATGCTCCCGCGGTCCTGCTCAGGTGTGTGGATGCTGATTGTGATCACCCATTAACGCTATCAGCATTCCCATCGCTGGATGTGCCCTCCTTGGCTTTTGGGGCTGGAATGGAGCTGGAACGCAATGAATGAGCCCCATTCCTGGCGAGGGAGCAGCTGGAGAGAGCTGGACAGGGAGCAGAGGGGGTTGGAGAGAGGGAATTGCACAGGGGAAAAGAGATAAAGGGCTGGGATTGGGGAGGGGAAAAGCTGGGAGACAGCAGGGTGGGAGGAAGGCAGGAAGAGCAGGGCAGAAATGCAGCCAGGCTGGGGGAGAGGGCTCAGAGGGGATGGGGTGCAGGGAGTGAGGAGGTGGAGGAGATTTTAGCATTGAGGAGGTACCTCAGAGCTGGTTGGGGTGCAGAGGGTGAGGAGATGGAGATCTCAAACTGGGGGGAAGCTCAGAGCTGGATGGGGTGTGGATAGTGAGGAGATGGAGATTTCAAATTGAAGGAGCAGCTCAGAACTGGCTGGGGGTGTGGATGGTGAGGAGATTTCAAATTGAGGGTTGGGGTGCAGGGGGTGAGGAAATGGGGATCTCAAACTGTGGGGGAAGCTCAGATCTGTTTGGGCTGTGGATGGTGAGGAGGTTTCAGATTGGGGGGAAGCTCAGAGCTGGCTGGGGTATAGATGGTGAGGAGATTTCAGACTGGGGAGAAGCTCAGAGCCGGTTGAGGTGCAGAGGGTGAGCAGATGAAGGAGATTTCAGATTGGGGGGAAGCTCAGAGCTGGCTGGGGTATAGATGGTGAGGAGATTTCAGATTGGGGAGAAGCTCAGAGCTGCTTGAGGCGCAGAGGGTGAGCAGATGTCAAACTGAGGGGGCAGCAGCTCGTTGTGCCATGGCCCTGCTCGACAGCACAGCCCCACAGCTCTGTTTCCACAGTCAGTGCTTTTTAAATGTCCCAGATTAAATCTCCAGGGCTGTTTCTAGACAGCAGAGAGCAGCCACGAAGCTCTGTTATCCCTGACTCTCCAATGTTTTGCCATCCGTGGATAATTGTACCAAGCACACTCCCCCTCAGGATCCAGGCTGGTTCGCCTGGGAATGCTCTGTGCATGGAAAAATGTGTGCTGGGAAAGGATAAAGGGCTCGTTCAGCTGAGGAAAGTCCACGGGAGAGCTGGATTTGCCCTCCTGCCTGCACAGCCTCTCCCCAGCTCTTTGCAGGAGCCCTGAACTGCTGGAAAATGTGTTGGAGCTTGATCAGATCCCAGGGCTCTGCTTTGTGGGGAAGGTGATCCTGGAAAAACAGCAGGAGCAGGAGGCCTGGGGCTTGTGCCAGCGGGATGAGAACAATTCCAGGCTCTTTATCACAAACTGGGCTGGACTGGCAGGAAAGGCCTGGGGAATTAAGGGGTGTCTTGGGGTTGCCTCTGCAGCTCCAGAGCTTCGTGGAATCCCTTCCAGCACTCGGATCTGTGGGGAGCACAACCTTTGCTCTGTGATGTTCTTGATGAATTTGGCAGGTGTGATGGGGAGGGGGGGGATGTTTATCATCAAAGGGGAATGAGTGAGGGCCTGTGCGGTACCTTCAGGCTGGAACCTGTCTGATTTTTTCCCCCTGTGCCTGCCAATCTCTTTTGGAATCAAGGAGACGCCTCCGGAGCACAACCCCACGGCACCCTGTGTTCCTCCAGGTACCCACAATTACCCAGTTCCTGAAGGTCCTGGCTGAGCAGCCCTGGCCACCTCCCTGCTGGCCTTTCCCACACTTAGCCCTGGGCTCCCCTGCACGTTTGTGATGTCCTCCAGCTCACCTCTGCTGGAATCTCCCTCGTGCTCTCCCCCACCCTTGGCCAGGTGTCTCCCAGGCAGGAACACTTTCATTATCCCTCAGCAAAAGGCTGGCACCACCTAAACGCTGCAGAAGCCTTCATCCTTCCATTTCTGCACCCTCCTCCTCCTCTCCTTGCTCTTCCAGGGCCAGTTTTTTTGGTTGTGTGTGTCCCAAGTTCTGGAAATCTCCCACCAGTGCTGTCATTATCACTGAGATGTTTTCTCTTTGTTTCCTTGTAGGGAATGAACAGAATGGGCTGGACTTTAACAGGCAGGTAAGATGCTCCCTGGCTGGAATGGCTGTTTTTTATTTTTAAATTTATTTTTATTTTTCCCCTTTCTGGAATGGCTGTTTTTTTTTTATTTTTTATTATTTTTATTTTTCCCCTTTCTGGAATGGCTGGTTTTTATTTTTTAATTTATTTTTATTTTTCCCCTTTCTGGAATGGCTGGTTTTTATTTTTTAATTTATTTTTATTTTTCCCCTTTCTGGAATGGCTGGTTTTTATTTTTTAATTTATTTTTATTTTTCTGCTTTCTAGAATGGCTGGTTTTTTTTAATTTGCTCATCATGCTGCAAGAGATAAAAACTGTTAGGTCAGAAAGAGACCACAGAATTTCCTTCCAGCTCCCTTTGTGGGATACAATGACAGATTGCACCTCTGCTTTCCTTTTTCCCTAATTCATAGAAGTTCAGCTAATTACAGAGTTCCTTTAAATGACCATTTGCTCGAGGGGTTTTCTGGCTCTTACAGTTTTCCAGATCATCATTTCGAAACAAAAAGTGCCTCAGTGATGGTGGCAAGGGTGCAAATCCCTCCCCAAAGCGCCAGTGCTGGGACAGTGGCACTGCCAGCGCCGTGGTGGGCAGGGACAAAGGCAAGGGGCTGCCTCAGGAGTGTCAGCCAGCACCAAAAATTAGCTGATTTGAGGTTTTGGAGTCAAATTCCTGTCTGCAAGGCAGCAGATAAAAAATGGAGCAAGCAAACCCCAATTGCAGAAAGAGCAGCTGAGGGGCCGTGGGCCTGCTGTGGGTGCTCCTCTCCCCCTGCTTTTAAAGCCTTCCCTGAGTGCCTGCAGACCTTCCTGAGAATCCCTGAGGGTCACATCAGGAGGTGACAGCCCCTCTGGAGCCCTTGAGGGGAGGCACAGGGTGCCCAGAGCAGCTGGGGCTGCCCCTGCATCCCTGGCAGTGCCAAGGCCAGGCTGGACATTGGGTTTGGAGCAGCCTGGGGCAGTGGGAGGTGTCCCTGCCATGGCAGGGGTGGGATGGGATGAGCTTTGAGAAGAGAAGGAGCTTTAAGGCTCCTTCCAGCCCAAACCATTTCAGGAAATTTCTGGGATTTCAGGAAAATGCTCTCTGAAAAGCATTCTGGGATTTCAGGAATATGCTCTATGAAAAGCATTCTGGGATTTCAGGAAAATGCTCTATGAAAAGCATTCTGGGATTTCAGGAAAACGCTCTCTGAAAAGCATTCTGAGATTTCAGGAAAACGCTCTCTGGGCCCAGAGCTGCTCCTCCTGTGGCCAGCAGAGCCGGGCTGAGCCCTGGCAAGGCCAAGAGGGGCCTGGAGAGCCAAACCTGCCCTGCTGCAGGACCGCAGGGTGGGAGCTGGGACGCACAAGGGGCTGTGACTCCGCGCACAGACTCGAGGCTGACGCTGGCACAGCCACCCATCCCCTTCCCATGCGCATCCCCCCAAATCCCGGCGCTCCAACCCTTCCCAAAAGCTCCCTGCGAGCAGCTGCACCTTCCCCACGTGGCTTTTTGGTGCCTCCAGCTTGCCTTGGTGGCTGTGCAGTGACAAATGTCAGCCGCAGCTCTGTTTGTTTGTTTGCTTTGGCTGCTGCAGCCCTGGGTGGGTCTCCCTTTCCTACCAAAGGTGTCCTGACACGCTCAGCCATCTTCCAGGAGTTTGGAATCCCCAGCTGCAAACAAAAAGCCCTGTGTCTGCGGCCCAGAGCACGGAGAAGGATCCAGCCAGGATCTGCCCTGCTCACCAGGGCTGGGAAAATGAAATTATTGCAGAGAGGAACAAGCACGAGGCCCTCCTGCCATGGCAGCACCACAGAGGCGCTGGAGCTGGGACCTGGGATGGGGTTAATTGAGGAAAGTTGTGGGGGCAGCCAGGTTTGCAGGTAGTAGCAATATCCTCCTCCTAAAAAGAAATTGTGGGCTTATGTTTGGTTTTTGGTTGTTTGTTTGGTTGGTTTTTTTTTGTTTCTTTTTTTTTGTTTTGTTTGTTTGGGGTTTTTTGGGTTTTTTTTTGGTTTTTTGGGGGTTTTTGGGGGGTTTTTTTGGGTTTTTTTGGGTTTTTTTGTGGGGGTTTTTGTGGGTTTGTTTTTTTTTTTTTGGTTTGTTTGTTTGTTTGGGGTTTTTGTTTTGGTTTTTGGGGTGGTTTTTTTTTGGTTTTTTTTCAGCATTTCCACTTTTATTTTCCTCCTTCCACCAAAACGGCACCACAAAATCCAATTAATTTATTCCAGCTTGTCTGTGTAACTGAACAGCCAGCTTAGCTGGGGATTTAGCAGGGTTTAAAAAGCTAAATACTCCAAAAGAGCTGGTTTTATTGTTTTATTTTATTTCTAATCTGCTATGATTGCCCAGAGCCCACCAAGGGGGTTTGCAGTGATGCCAGGGATGGGATGTAACAGGCCCTGAGTGGACACAGACCTGTGCAAGGCTCTTTGTCTCCCTCTCTTGGCCCTCCCAAGGCCATGGGTAGAGTGATTTTAAATCGTTATTATTTAAAATAATAATTACTATTTGAAAGTATTGTATTTAAAATAATAATTTATTTTGAATTATTCTCTTAAGTGAGCAGGAGCCCAAATGCACACGGGCTCCGCACTCACATTTAGGGTTGACCTCAGCTGTTGCTGAATTCATCCTCAATTCAGCAAATAGATTTCAAATGACGAGAAAAAAGGAAGAGAGGAGAGCTGGAAATATCAAAGTGTTTTCATGTAAAATCAGGTGCTGTGCTCTTTCATTAGGGTGGAGGTTGGTGGGTTTTTTAATTTGGTTTGGGGTTTGAGGTTGATTTTGGATGGGTTGGGTTTTTTTTTTTCGTTAGCTTGCAATTCAAGTTTTCAAACCGAAGCCAGGGCAGGATGGTTTGAAACCCAACTCCAAACTGACTGCAGGAGCTCTCTTTGCCTTTATTTGGAGTGCTGGGCTCTAATCACTTTGAAGATCATAAATCTCACATCGTTTAAGCCTCTCCCCCAGCCTTTGTAGATGGCCTACATTTCAGGTCTGCTTCCCTCCCTCCCTGCCGAGTTGTGCTCCAGGCGGGATGGGAAGGGTGGAGTGACCTGGTTAGACCCCATCCCTGCCTCCCGATTCCCTGCTGGGCTGCTCTCACCCTGCAAACGGGGCAGGGGAGGAAAACTCTTGTGGATTTTGAGGTTTTTCGAGCAGTTTGTGGGTCAGCCCTGCGCTTTATGAGAAAGCTGCCTCTGATCCCTCAGCCTATTTGGCAAACATCTCCGCTCTTCCCCCCCTTTCCCTCCCCTCTTCAAACTCTCCTCCCACCTGGATGCAACAGTAATTTGTATGTGAATGAGAGGGAAAAGGGTGTGGATGGAAAAAGAAGCATCTTCAGCCTTGCCTATCTGGTTTGGCTTTTTTATTTAGCGAGTCTAACGCTGCTTGTTTCCTGTTTATGGCCAGGGAAATGCAAAGGCACAGCAATAAACTTTCACCTTCGCTGCTGGCAGCCTGCACAGGGACATCATCTGCCTCCTGATGGGCTGGGATGGTGGCCAGGGACAGAGCTGAGTGAATATGGCAGAATTTACCTCAAACTGGGAGCAGGACCAGGGCTGGGAGCGCTGCAATGGGAGCTGATCCTGCCCAGGTGCTGATCCTGCCCAGGTGCTGCGGTCTCCCAGCTCTGCCGGGGTTTAATTCCCCTTTAGGAAATTCAGGATTGTTTGTTTTTGTAGCTGCGCTGCGGAGCCAGGTGTCTGGAGCTGAGCCCTGGGATAATGCTGCAGAGCACGCGGGGATGGAGGGCTGATGGTTTTGGGAGGTGCCAGGGCTTGTGTGAGTGGTGTGAGGGCTCAGGGAGCTGTGCATCTGTGCACAGCTGCAGGAGGGCAATGCACAGCTGCACTCTGTGCAGGGAATGAGGACAATGCACAGCTGCATTCTGTGCAGGGAATGAGGACAATGCACAGCTGCAGTCTGTGCAGGGAATGAGGACAATGCACAGCTGCATGAGGACACTGCACAGCTGCATTCTGTGCAGGAATGAGGAGAATTCACAGCTGCAGGAGGACAATGCACAGCTGCATTCTGTGTAGGGAATGGGGACAATGCACAGCTGCATTCTGTGTAGGGAATGGGGACAATGCACAGCTGCATTCTGTGCAGAGCATGAGGGCAATGCAGGACAATGCACTTTTCAGCAGAAAAAATGGTGGCAGCACCTTGTTGGTCCAGGGAGGAATGCAGCATCAGCTCTCCTCCTTCCAAGGAGGGAATGAGAGCTCCTCTGCAAGCCCTCCCTTGTGGGGGTCTCAGTTTTGGGTTTCTCTGGGTCTGGATTGAAGGCACTTGAGGCAGTAATTCATGTTTTGACTCAGGTGGTTATTTATTATTTCTTATCAGTAAAACAGCCTCACAGCCATGAGTTCTGCAGCAAGGCACAAAATGGCCAACAATCTCTTGTTCCAAGGTCTTTTAAGACTAAACTATCCAATTAAGAACTGACACCTGGATTATTTTCCCTTTTAACCCAATAACTGATCCCACAGATCCCCCAATGCAGACTTTTCTGCCCAATTACAAAATGCCACCCAAACCCATGAAGAAGAAACCCAGGACAACACCCTGTGCCCTCCATCTTGCTTCCATCCACAACATACTAAAAATCCCAAAACCTCAATTTCCCACCAAGTGATGCACCTACACTGCTCTCTATAATCTAAATTTCTCTCTGTAATCTCTAAATTTCACACTTTTGTGGATTCCAGTCTATCTTGAATTCTGGGAAACTTTCTCCATGAATGAGGGTCAAAGTCAGTGCTGCCCTGGGGGCCAGGGCACCCCAGAGCAGACACAGAAATATTCCCCGTGGTGCCCTGGGTTTCCACACTCCCTGCTCTCCAGAGCTGGCAGGGACAATGTCCCCCTTGAAATGAAGCTCACAGGTTTTTGTCCTCCTTGAAGTGAAGCTCACAGGTTTTTGTCCCCCTTGAAATGAAGCTCACAAGTTTTTGTCCCCCTTGACATAATGCTGACAGATTTTTGTCCCCCTTGAAGTGAAGCTCACAGATTTTTGTCCCCCTTGAAGTGAAGCTCACAGGTTTTTGTGTGAGCAGAGCTGAGCAGGGTCTGCCCCTGCTCCCTACCCAAATGTGCCAGGCACTCTTCATGCCAGCAAAAGGCTGACCTTGCAGGACAGGCTGTCATTTGTTTATCAAACCTGTCATTATCATCCATCACATCAATCTGAAGCTGATCTGGCTGGGAGATTTGACAAAGTTTAGGACAGACAGGCAGGCTCTGAGGTGCCTGAGCAGGGCCCAGCTTCAGTTTTACTGCTGGTTCTTTATTCCTGTTCTTTGCTGCCTCTGGTTCACCCCAATCAGGGGATGGAGTGGGGATATGGATTTCCAACAGGCTTCCTAGAAAGCCTTTCCAGCTGGATCTGTTAAAATTTCTCCTTTCTAAAACCAGGTCAAGCATCCTCTGTGTTCCTGCCCTGCTCTCTCAGGAGGTGCTGAAGGGGTTCCTTCCCCTCAGGACCTCCCTAACTCCTCTCCCTGTTCTGTTCACATCTGACAGTCCTTGCCCAAAGAAACTTTAATTTTGGAGGTTTGTATGGGATCTCACAGGAGGTGCTGAAGGGGTTCCTTCCCCTCAAGACCTCCCTGTCTAACTCCTCTCCCTGCTCTCTTCACATCTGACAGTCCTTGCCCAAAGAAACTTTAATTTTGGAGGTTTGTGTGGGATTTCCAGCAGCTGCTTTGAGGCAGCAGGGTGAGCTATCTCAGGGCTCCACAGCTGATGTCCTGTAGGCACACGATGTGAGAGATTCAAAGTGGGCAAACTGCACCTGAGATGTGAAAATCCCTTTTCAGTGCCATTAATGAGCGCCCTGACCTCGTTTGGTACCTTCCACCCACACGTCTGAGGGCTCTTTGCTAATGGGCTCAGCATCCCTTGGTGCCTCTGCGAGGTGGGGAGGTGTCCTGCAGACACAGCCTGGCTTTTCCCAGAGCTCTGTGATTGCAGCTGGGATCAGGGGATGCTTCGTGGGCCGCTTGCCCCTGGACATTGGGCTGGATTGAAACCCAGGGCCCTGCTCAGAGCTGGGTTCTGGACTCCCATCCTCTGATTCATCGTCTTGTGCTCAACCACAGACAAGTTCTTCCTCCCCTCCATCCTTTTGAAGGTGCACAGAAGGGCCCAGCTCGCTGGGTAGTTTGTTATTAATATCTGGGATGCAAAACTCCCTGCACATTTAATTTCACTGCACCAGGGCTTCCCTCCCCCCCGGGGATCTCTCTCATCGTTTTTCATTCTGCTGCCTGTTCCCACCTCCCCCTGATCTCATGTGCTCCCTGGATGTCATTGCTGTTCCTGCTTGGGTAGCTCAGGTTTCAGTCTGCCCTCCACATTTCCATCCCAGTCCTGTTCTGCCCTCCTCTCAAGGGGAGGTTCACATCCTGCTTCCTTCTCCCCTCTGGGGATCAATTCAGATTTCACTCTCTCTTCTCCCCGTTGCCCCAGGGCATCAGCCTAAATCTTGCATCTGCTTTTCATCTCTTGAGCCTCCCCTGGCTGGAAATCAGGGCCTGACACTGGATCTAAGCTCAGCTCTGCCCTGGCCTTTCCCTTTTGAAGTCTACCTGCTCTGTCCTAGGGACAGGCTGATTGCATAAATTTGTTTGTGTGCAGGTTCCTCGTTGAGATGCAGCCCTTTGGGAAAGCATCAGAGAAAGCCCCGGCTCCAGGGAAAGTCCTCTGTGCCTAAATCTGGCCCTGCTTTGCTTAGGACAGATATGCAGAGGAACCCCTTCTTCAGGCTGGGTTTGTTCTGAGTTTGCTGGGAATGAACTCCCAAACAGGCCAGGGGAATTGTGAGGGAAAGGGGGATGCAATTAGGAGCAAGGATTTGGCCTTTTAAATTGTTTTTCTCAAGAGGTGGACTGAAACCACGGAATTAATTTGTTGACAACAGCCCAGAGCTGGCTGCATTTTATCTGTTCCTTCACATCCAGCTGCAGTCCTTTCCCAAACTTCTGCTCTCCTGCTTTTAAAGGGCAAACTTCATTTACAACGTGGTTCCTACACCTGTTTCCTTGGCAAAACACCTGGTACAGCTGCTCCAGATCTGTCTGAGAGGGAGAGACAGAGATCTTCGTGCAAACTCCCTGCTCATCCTTCAGGAAACGCTTTCTGTGCTCACCAGGGACCAGCCCCGGTCTCATGGATCTCTCTGAAGGGTCACAAAACTCGTTTTCCACACCAGAAACTCAGCCCAAGGCAGGGCTCTCCCAACCCAGGCGGCCCAGCACCTTTTCTGAGGGCTGAGTGGCACGAGCTGCTGTGCTGGATGTGACTCCCAGGGAGCCACCACTAATGAGGAGAAGGACTCCGAGTCCTTGGAGCCCTTTCATCTGCTGAGCTCCAAGAATTCCCCCCAAACCTGCACCAGCCAGCCAGGGTGGGGCTCTGTACCTGCCCTGCACCAGCACAGCCAGAGGAAGGTGATGTGTTCCCAGCAAGGTCTCTAATTTTGGACATCCAAGGGCACTTTCTCCCTCTCCAGAGGCGCTCCTGTGGGATCAATGGGTTTATCCAGCATTTTCTCCCTCCTCAGAGATGCTCTGCGTGGGTTTATCCAGAATTTTCTCCCTCCATAGAGGCTCTCCCTGTGGGATCAATGGGTTTATCCAACATTTTCTCCCTCCCCATAAGTGTTCCCCGTGGGATCAATGGGTTTATCCAGCATTTTCTCCCTCCCCAGAAGTGCTCCCTGTAGAATCAATGGGTTTATCCAACATTTTCTCCCTCCTCAGAGATGCTCCCCGTGGGTTTATCCAGAATTTTCTTCCTCCATAGAGGTTCTCCCTGTGGGATCAATGGGTTTATCCAGCAGGGACCCTCCTGGCTGCTTCCCCAGCCCATGGAATTCATGTGGGTTGGGAGCAGAGAGCTGGCTCTGAGCTCCCCCAACCCTTGGACTTCATCCCCACAGCCAAAATGAAGCCCTGTGTGATGCTCTCCCATCTTCTTCCTCACTCTCCCATCTCCCTCACTCTCCCATCTCCCTCACTCTTCCATCTCCCTCACTCTCCCCTTCTCTTTTAATTGCACTTTTTGGTGTGGTTATTGCAGTCTTCTCCTGCTCTTCTCCTGTCCCATCTCCCAGTGCCAAAAGCACCAGGGACCAGCAGGAGAAGCCTGTGGAGCTGGGATGGAGCCAGCCCCAGACGGATTCTAAGCTAATTCCTCCTAAAATGTGCAGGGGAGTGTGTCCCCACTAAGGGCAGTGTGGGCACTGTCCCCATGGGTGACTGATCCAGGGATACCCACACAGAGCCAGGTGTTTGCAGAAGGCAGAGATTCCTCCCCATGGGCAAGGGATGAATGGGGAAAATAAACTAAAATTAAAAAAAAAAGGATATTTTTCATGCAGGGCAAATTCTCAGCCCAGAAAATCCCAATAAGGCAGATTTGGAGTGGAACAGGAACGTGCTCGGGCTCCAGGGGACCTGTGTGAGCTTGCAGGAGGGCAGGGGAGAAGCCATGGAGTGGTGTGTGTGAAATCAGGGTGATAAGGAAAGGGGCAGGGATGCAGCCCAGGGTGGGAGCAGAGCAGATAAGCACGGAGGTGTAGGCAGAGGGGAGTTCTGGAGAGGTTTGGGAGTTGGGCAAGTGAAATGTGGAGAGAGAGAAGTGCAGGGAGCAGTGCTGCAACCCATGGGGAGGCTGGGGGAGTCCTGGCAGGGAGACAGGGCAGAAATCCCAGCCTTGATGGTGGGAAATGATGCTTCATCATAAAAATTCAAATTAAGATGCCTCAAACATTTTTTCAATTTTACAGTGATTGAATACTTGCTTTTTGGAGATCAGATTCCACAAGTTATTTTGAAATAATTACGCGAACCAAATGAATTCCCAAAATTTTAGGCCAAGTTTTAAATGTGTGTTGCATCACATGCAGTGAAGTTATGGGTGGACCATGGAGTGATGGTGAATAGTTATGCCCTCCTGGCATCCAGTCACAAGTGGGGTTCCCCAGAGCTCAGTACTGGGGACAGTTCTTTTCAATGTCCTTAGCAGTGATCTGCACGACGTGATCAAGTGCACCCTCAGTCAGCGGGGAGATGACACCGAGTTGGGTGGGAGTGTTCGTCTGCTGGAGGGCAGGAAGGCTCTGCAGAGGGATCTGGACAGGCTGGATCCGTGGGCAGATCCCATTTCCCACGCTTTGAGTGGAGGTTCTGGCCACTCTGACCAAAAAAATGGCATCTCCTGTTAAATACTCCCAGTCTGCGATGCCCAAAGGGAAGGGACCACGTGCCTGGGTATCCCTGCTGAGAGGGCAGGTGCTGTAAGTTGATTTTTCAGTGTTTTTCCAGCAGTTCTGTGCCCCTGGGAGCACCCAGAGGCTCTGAGCCTGCCAGGCTGTGGGGCAGGACCCTCCAAGCTGGAGAGGTTTGGGAGTTGAGCAAGTGAAATGTGGGGGGGCAGAGAGGTGCAGGGAGCAGTGCTGCAGCCCATGGGGAGGCTGGAGCTGGGGGAGTCCTGGCAGGGAGACAGGGCAGAAATCCCAGCCTTGATGGTGGGAAAATCATTTCCCACGCTTTGAGTGGAGGTTGTGGCCAGTCTGACCAAAAAAATGGCATCTCCTGTTAAATACTCCCAGTCTGGGATGCCCACAGGGAAGGGACCACGTGCCTGGGTATCCCTGCTGAGAGGGCAGGTGCTGTAAGTTGATTTTTCAGTGTTCTTCCAGCAGTTCTGTGCCCCTGGGAGCACCCAGAGGCTCTGGGGGGTCCTGGGCAGGACCCTCCCACCTGAGCAGGTGTCACCCTGAGCGTGGCCAGGCAGGGCAGGTGCTCTTCCCACCTCTGCTGTGGTTCTCCCCTCCCTGTGCCACAGCTGATCATCTGAGGTTCAGCACAGCAAGGGAGGGGGGACTTCTCTCTCTTCCCTGTTTGTTTGGAAGCAAAAATTCCCGGGAAGAGCTGTATCAGAGAGCCCACAAGAGCTGCATGTGGTTGTGTTTGTTTTCTCCTGTCGAGTGTGCAGCTTGGTTGCTCCTAAAGTTTTGCCTTCCTACCCCTACTTTGACTCCAGCACTGCCATTTCCATCCCAAGCTGAAGCTGAGGCTAAACCCTATCAGATCACACCCCAATTAATAAACTCAAAGGCCTCGTGGAGGGCGATGCAGGTGTGCTGAGGTTTGGGATTGCACTTGAATTCGCCATGGCTGAGCTTTAGGACAGAGCCTGTTTGGGAATTGATCCCACGCTGAATTCCTCTCTGTCATGCTGACAGCTTCCAAAAATCCCCAGCCTTCAGTGGGATACGAATGTTGCAGGGTGAATATCGTGGCACTGACATAAAGGTTTTCTGCCTTCTTTCCAGGTGGCTGTTAAGCCCTGCTGTATGTGCAGGATAGTACATGTGGAAATAGTAATTGCAACCCCATTATTATTATTATTATTATTATTATTATTATTATTATTGCCATAATTTATTTTTAGTGTGTTTTTTATTTTATGGGGCCCACGTGTGCGGGTAATTCACGGCGGAGCGCTTACGCCATCCCAAGGTGGGAAGGTTCAGGGAGCTGCAGGAGCTTTAGATCCAGCTTAATTCCTGTTTCCAGCTTAAATCCTCCTCCCTGAGCCCCAGGCAAAGGTTTTGGGGCAGCTTGAGGCAGCCCTGCTGTGCTGCAGAGCACTTTGGGGTGACTCAAAGCGTTTTGGGGGTGGCTCAGAGCTGTTCCTTCTCACCATCCTTCTCTGGGTGCTCCAGACCCTCTGTGTGCACCTGATCCTCCTCTCCCCTCTGCTCTGCAGGGCTGGGAGTGAGTCAAACTCCCAAACTCGGCTCTGACTGTCAGATAAGGCAGATGTGGAGGCAGATAAATGTGTTTCAAAGAGGTCACTGGCTAAACAGGAGCTTCACAACAAACGGGGGTGTCTGCATCCCCCACCAATGTGGTTCCTGCCTGATAACTGGGCCTGGAGAGGGCTGGCAGGGCTCGGATAGGAGAGATCCAGACCTGGATTTGGGAGAGGATTGGAGGCTCTGAATTGGTGGCTGAGTGAGGAGGATGATGGAACACTGTGTGTGTCACACCAGCTCACCCCAAGGAGGGTTTTTGGGCTCTGACAGACGGGGAAGACATTGAGATTATCCCTGAACTGGGATTCCCCATGGAGGGCTCCAGCCCGACCAGTGGGATCCAACCACCAGCCCATGAAATCTGAAAGGAATTCAAGCAGAGCTGCTGAGGAGAATCTTCCCAGCTGCTTTCCCAGTTTTCCAGAGCTCTCCAAGATGTCTGCAGGATGTTTTCACGAGCCGAGCGTTTGCCAGAAGTTCACAGATCAGTTACAAAACAGATGTACCTTTCTGGTTTTTTTTGGTTTTTTTTTTTCCTCTCCCCTTCTTCCTACTGGTAAGGAAGAGTTTGTGCAGTAATTGCAGGCAGGTTGGGAGATGTTTTCTTCATAATTCTCCTTCTTATGAAATGTTTATGAAACACCTTCCACAAATCAGTTACGCAAGCGGGCTCCGGAGCTTTGATCATTTTCCATCACCCTCAATGTGTTTCTTAGTTTGTTTTGCTTTTTGTTTTTGTGTTTAGGCCAGAGATAGGTAAGAAACCATCCATCCTTGCAGCTGTTCAAGCCAACTTCGGAAGGGACTCTCTCTTTTGCAGCCAGTCACCCTTCCTGTGTTTTTCACTCAGTTTGCTCGGGGGCTGACCCTGTTTCGAGGCTGTGAAAACATCCAAACATCCACTTGAGATTTGCAAGTGTGATTCTTGCCCTGGCCCAGAGGAGCTCCCGTGCCTCCAGCTGCCGTTACCTGCTCCCAGCCCTGCCCTGGGCCTCCCCTCGGGCCCCAAAGGGAGGAAGGTGCTGCAGATTCACAGCCAAGAGCCCCCCACACCTCAGCCCAGCTGTGGGCATTTGCAGGTCCTGCTCTTTGCCCTGCTCGTTTTTCCATGGGATGGCTCAGGTTGGAAGATTCCTTGGCATGGGCAACGAGGCTTCCACCAGAGCAGGTTGCTCTCCTTGAATACTGGTTTTTTGGTTTTTTTTTTTTTTGAGTAAAATTCAGTGGGAACAAAGCCTCTCCATGACTTCTCGTTCCCCTTTCCCCATCCATGATCATCCTATAAGCCAAGATCCTGAGCAATCCCAGTGGGATCTGCTCGTGCTTTTACCCAAATCACCGTTTCTCACTTGCAATATTTCAGCAGAGCTCCCATCAAATACCCCCACGAGGTGATTCTCTGAGGATTTCATCATTTCAACCTTGGGTTTTTGTTTTTTTTTTTTTTGGTTCCTCAAGGAAAACTCTTCCCATATTTGCAGGCATTTTCTGCAAATCCAAGGCAGATGCACTGGCAAAGGAGGAGGCAACTCCTCCCCTCGTTTTATTAATTCGGAATTTACATTATTTTAAGGGAGTCTCATGATATTGAGTGGCCTCGCCCACAATGTGTGTGGTTTTTTGGGGTTTTTTTGGGTTTGTTTTTTTTTTTTTCTAATGTACCCTTGGCAATATTGCCGGTTTAGCCAGGAAAAAAAAAAAACCCAAAAGAGCGGGATTTGCATAAACCATCCCCAACATTTTGGATAGATCCCGACCTCCTAATGAACAATTAGCCAGCTGCAGAGAGGGAAGAGGAAGAGGAGGGCGAGGTAAATTTGAGCCTAAACCAATGGAAATAGGTGCAAAGGGGAGAAGGATTTGTCAAGAAGGAAGGCCAGGTTCCCGCCCACTGCGCAGGAGGGAGAATTCCAGGGCCGGGGGAAGGAGCAGTGGGAGATGTTGTTGTTGTTTTTGAGTCGGGAGCCGGTGCTCTGCCAAACCCACCTCCCGTTCTCACATCCAGCCATGCCGGGATGCAGCTACACACCCCTTTGTGCCTGGAGCGCCGCCAGCTCGTCCCGCTTGGCAGCTGCAAAAATTGATTTCAGTTTGGAAATGGCTCGTGCCTCCTCAACACCCCACTGCCAGCGGGATCACAGCTCAGGCGGGATCCACAGCCCGGCTCTCTGAGATGCCAAAAACTTCAATTTCTTGGGACTGCTCAGCCTTGGATGAAGCAGACAAACGTTAATTTTTAATTTTTTTTTTTAACAACTTCTTTAAAAAATTTTTTTTTTCTTGCTTGCCTCCAATGGATTCTTTTTAATGCAAAGAACTACGTGCCTGGAGTGACTGTATGGCTCTGGGGTAACGGGTGTCCTCCTGAGCCTTTTTGCCTGACATTCAGTGACTTATTGCTGACGACAGCGATCGAGAAGATCTTTCCACTTGATTTTTTTGTTGTTTTTTTTTTTGGCCTGCCAGGCTAAGAGGGATGATCATGCCAACCTGAAAGGTAGGAAAGAGCTGGAATTCATAGCATGTCTACCTCTTGCTGCAAGGAGCTGGGAGTATTGCAAAACGAGTTTCGGCGGTGTCCAGAGCTCGAGTTGTAATGAAAGGGGGTGTTGTAATCACCTTCCCTCCGAGCAGCACCTTCCAAAATGCAGAGGGGAACACTGCAGCTCCCTTTTCTGGAGCTGTTGAGCTTCTTGTGATCCCGTTTTCCTCCTTTTCTCCTCTCGTGGAGATCCATCAAAGCTCAGACTCGATGGTCGTAGAGGTCTCTTCCGACCGAAATTATTCCGCGCGTTTCTTTGCTTTGCTCAAATGGGCAGAAAAGCTCCTTCAACCCCCAAATATTCACTCGGGATGGGGTTTGTGGAGCTGGATTTCTTGTCCCCCTCTGCTGGCAGGAGGTTGCAGGGCCTCAAGGCCCCATCAGTGGGGCAAAGACCCTGCTCACCTTTGGGGGATGGTTTGGAAGGGATCTGGTGGGAGCACCTGGGGATGTTCACTCCTTGGAGTCAGGGTGAATCTTCAGGAGTTTCAAGTTGTGTCCTTGTAGAGTCCTCCTGGTTTTTCCAGTTTTTGGGAATTAGAAGCTCTTCTTGCTGTGATGAGGAATAATCCTTGTTCAGTGTTGAGAAAAGGTTTGGGTCAATCTTTTCTTGGAGGAGAGTTCTGTATCTTTTACCTGTCCCCTGTGCATGGACACTCCTCACTCATCTGTCAGGAATTTACCTAAAAACTTCCAAAATCCTCCCCTCCCTCCTGTCCCAGTCAGCACTACCAAAAGCCTTCAGCTACTACAATAATTGGAACAGATTTTTATTATTATTATTTCTTAATAAATTAATTTTTAAAAGTGTATTAGCAAAGTTAGAAATTAATGTAGAGATTGTGGAATAAACCAGAAACGAGGATTCAGTTCTGGTCCCTAGGTACATTTTTTTCCTAATAATATGGATTTAAAAATCATTATTTTCTTGTGGATGAGAACTTTGCAAGAACATTAAAGTAGCTCAAAAAGACCACTGGACACCTACGAAGTTTTCCAGTTATTTTTCCACAGATTGTAACTGAGGAAGGAGATTTTCCTTGCAATTTCTTCTTGCTTTTTGGTAGAAATGGAACAAATTAATTTGGTGCCTGGAGTGCTGCATTTTCAATTCTGAGAGATAACTCTGCTTTTTTGAGGTCTTTTCCTTCATGAACCATCCTTTCCCATCCCCTTGTACCATTCTCTGTTTCGTGCAGGGAAAAATGAGAGGTTTTCCATGCCCAGCCCTCCCTATCGGGGATCTGGAAAGGAGAATTGCTTCTTGTCTTCACTAAAACTCCACAAAAGGCTTTAAACTTTGAAAAGCTGCTGGAAATTGGTTGTTTTCCTGAAGTGTTTTAATTGAGCAAAGTGCTTGGCAGAGCAGGAATACCATCCATGGGGTAGAGTAGGGAGCAGGAGTGTGGAATAACCCTGATTTTCAGCGATGGAAACGGGACAAAAATCCCTGAGAGGAGCCTCCTCCAGCCTCTTGGATCCCAGCTGCCCTCTGCTCATCCCTGCTCCCTAATTCCACGATTCCTTTTGCTCTTTTTGCAGATTAAAACCGAGGACCTCAGCGACTCCTTGCAGTCTGCCATCCCCCCTCGGTCGGGGCACCTCGTGCAGGGATCATCCATGATGCCAGGGAGCCAAATTGCAGGGGTGAGTGACCTGGCTGCCCTGAAATCCCAGGAAAAGGGGCTGCTCCTGACCCCCTCCCCAAATTAATGTGGCCAGAGAGGGTGAGGAACACTGAGCTGGAAAAGTGAATCCTCATCTTCCTCCTCCTCGGCTTTTCCTTGTGGGTTCAAAGTTGGGCTGGACACGTGCTGGGGTGAGATTCCCTCTGAGGGTTTGAAACCACCCCATGGTCAGGAAATCCCTTGGACTGGGAGTAATTGGAGGCTGAGACAGCACCGTGGGGAAGTGTCTGATAATGTTTGCCCTGCTCTTCCTCATTCATGAGTGTCTGGTTAATGCCATTGCTGGAGATAGGGTTCTAGACCAGATTAACTCCTAATCTCAGCCTCTTGTTGCCTCAAATTGATTTACACCAGGGGAGAAATTAATTCCTCCAGGGAATTTTTTTTTTCCTAAGGTAAAAAATGTGGAGTTCAGCACTTAGCTCTTGTTAAATTCTAGTGGGAGTTGGATGCCAGGCGGCCGCAGAGGTGCTCAGGAATCCCTTCCCTCCTTCTTTCATGGGTATTCAGATCCATGATATAATTTAGGGATTCTTCAATTCCCCCCAGTCTTCAGAACAGTCCTGTGGGAAGCAGTGTTGGTGAGCTGGGACAGCCTGCTGCAATCTGCTGAGTGATTTTAGGCAGTGGAAATGCTTTATTTGAAGAAAAAGCTCTGGAAATGCTTTGTCTGAAGAAACTGAAATCTGAGAGGTTTCACTGTTCTAACAACCAGAGTTTGATTGCCTCGAAAATGTCTTTATCAAGAGTTAACTTTTCCAGGGAAAAGCAGACACTTCTCCACATGGATGTCTCTGTCTGCACCAAATTCTTCTCCTATACTTGAGACTTTTGGTCCTGCTGCCCTCCAGCCCCCAAATTCCCCAAATTCTGTGAGAATTCTTCTCCTGCACCTGAAACCTTTGGATCTCCAGCTGAAAAATGTCACCAAGAGTTAACTTTTCCAGGGAAAAGCAGACAATTCTCCACATGGAGGTCTCTATGCACAGCATCTTCTCTCACACCTGAAAACTTTGGTCCTGCACCCCTCCAGCTCCCAAATCACACAAATTCAGCGTGGATTTGTGAGGAGATGCTGCATGAGGAGAATAAATCCTTGAGTTTTATTGTTCCCTTTGCTTTTTTCTGCAGGACATGAGCTCTCTCCACACCCTGCAGCAGCTGGTGTTGCTTCCTGGGCACATGCAGTCAGTCCCCCAGTTCCTTCTGTCCCAGTCTCAGGCAGGACAACAAGGTAAGAGAAGGAAAAGCTGAGATGATTCCTATTCTGGGCTACCTAAAAACAGAGGTCAGACAAAACTGAGAGAATGAAAAGCAGTTCTGTTAATTGAAGGGCCTTCAGGTACATTTAGAAGAGACAAAACCCACCCAAAATGGAGAATTGGTCACGGATTTCACACTTCTATAAGTTTGGTCCATTTGCATTTTGGGGGTGAATCTTCCAATTCCAGCTTCAGCTAATGAAGTCATTTATCCCAAATTTGCTGCCCCCAACTCCCTTTTGTTTCCATCTCTGGGGCCTGAGGCAGTGAGGTGCCCTTGATTGCCAGGCCTGGAGAGGAATTGTTGTGTCTGCCCCAAATGGGGAAGCAGCAGCTCCCACTGGGTGTGGAGTTTGGAGTTCTGCACTAAAGAACTGCAGGTTACAAATATGTGTGAAAAAATATAAATATTACTGTATTAAAATATAATTATTATTGGTAGTAGTAGTAGTGGTAGTAGTAGCATTAGTATTAAATATAATATCATCTCTTTCAAACAGATAGAAAATATAAAAGGTGAAATCCTGGAGAGGAATTGTGGTGTCTGCCCAGAATGAGACAGCAGCAGCTCCCACTGTATGTGGAGTTTAGAGTTTCACACTAAAGAACTGCAGGTTACAAACAGATAAAAAATATAAAAATAGAAATCGCCAAATATAAAATATAAGGCGACAGAGATGGATAAACATTTAAAAACCTCCCTTCTGGTGGATGTCGGGTTTTTCCCAGGGCGATGCTGCCCGGGATGATCCCAGATCCGTGCGGGAGATGCTGCTGGCACCTTGTGCGCTCCTCGAGTGCCACCTTGGGGCCAGGCAGGGATCCCAGCCTGGAATTCCAGCAGAACAAGGAAGGAGCTGCTCCCTCCCGCTCCTCATTAATTGCAGAAAGCTCATCAGAGCTCGGGCTGATGGTTTGGAGGGAGGGGAAATGCAGGGAAGGAGCAGAACAGGTCCAGCTGAGCCAGGAGCAGCTCTGGGATGAGAGGGAGAGGTTTGGATATTTGGAAAGTTCTCCCTGCTCCCAAAATCAGCTCCAGAAAGGCACTGAGGACTCACCCCATGCTTGATGAACTCTCTGTAATTCTGTTTTTACCCCCAAGATTTTTACAGCATTTCTCCCACCCCGGGGATGTTTTAGGCTTTAATTCATAACCGGGCAGATCCAAGGGGATTTGGATCCTTTGCTTGTGCTTTGATTTGTCCCAGCACAGAGCTCCCTCCACACGAACCAAAATTCAGGATTATAACATTAAATCTCTGCAGCTTGAACCCTCTGGTTCACACACTCCAAAAGCAAGTGGGGAATTTTTTTCTTCCTGACAAGATATAAATTCTCCTCTCTGCCAAATGACACTGAGTGATGGATAAAGGTACTTGATGTATATTTACAAATAATTTTGAATTTGTTAGTTTGAAATACAGCCAGGGCAATCTATTCCTTGCTGCCTTGCTTTTATTCATGAATAACAAACATCTTTTACTGCAAAGCAGAACTTGCTGCCTTTGAGAGATTGGAATTTATCTGTTCAGTGGCTTTGTTTTGGCAGCTGTGTTTGCTTGTCACCCCTTCCAGTTCCAGGCTTGACCAGGGCTGGATATTCTGGCCAGGAGCTGGATTTTAGTGCAGGACATTTCCATTTGCATGCCTGATTGCCAGGGTTTAATGATCCTTTTGCCACATGCATGCACAGCCAGTGGGGAGTGAAAATGGAGAGGAATTTGGTTCAAGTGGAATTTTCTTCCTCCAATATTCCAGAATTGTCCCTGGGGCCATCAGGGAATGCTCTGAGTGTCTCCTGATTTTGGACTGTGGGTCCATAAATGGATTTTGTGGCCAAAGGGGCTTGGCTGGGGGCTGAACCTTTCCAACAGGGATGTGAATTTTAGTTTGGTTGTGTTTTGAAGCTGTCAGATAAATTCCCAGCTCTTATTCCTCATTCCCAGTAAAACCCAAACACCCGAGTCAGGGATGGGAGAGCCTGTAAAAGTGGGAATGAACAGCCAAGGAGATTTTGGGAATCCTGTCAGCCCGAATATTGCTGCTGAAATCTTCATCTCAGCTGTCAGACCGGTGATTCCTGAATCCAGCCTTCACTTCCCTCGGAGCTGGAGCCGAGGTGTTCAATCATGATTTTAAAGACTCCAAATGACAGAGCATCTGCCATGTCCCAAGGCAAAGCCATTGCAGTGATTAATTACCTGCACTGCTAAAAATGTGCACCTCATTACCAGCCTGGATTTGAAATTTGAAGTTGTTCCAGCGTTAGGGAAGGCTTATTCCAACCCCAGCGTGAATAAATAAATGGGATTGGGCCCATCAGATCTAAATTAAATAAGAAAAGGCAGAGAGAGGGGCAGTGATTGATTCTGGAGATTATCTGTTTTCCTTTTTATTAGCAGAAGTTAATAAATTTCTATGGATCTCCCTGTAATTGTCAGTTATAATCAATTAAATATATTGACTGCTCTGAGCAAGGTTATAAATCCTCACTAAATTCTATAGGTTTCACTCACAATGGACTTGAAACCAACTAAATTTCCAGGGAACTACACAAGCTAATCCTGTAGGACATTCTCTCTAAGAGATATAGGCTTGTACTTGGCAGTTTGTCAACGAAACAATTACACACTCTCCATAAATCCCAGTTTTTGTTGGGTTTATGGATTTCCCTTCTTTCTTCCTTTCATCATTTTGTGTCAGCTCCGACATTCTGAAAGAAATTCAATTTATTTGAAATACAGTAGGGTAGGAAAGAAGGGGTCAGAAGGCTTCCAAATGACATTTGAAAATGAAATGTAGAATTGAGAGCAGAGTGGGAAGGCTCATGAGATTAACTGGAGGATCAGGTTTTTTTTTTAGTTAGATCAAGTGGCTGAAAGTTGGAGTCACAAGGGCTTATATTGGAAATAAGATGTCCATTTTTCTAAGAGCTACAATAATTAAGAACTGAGAGAAATCCCCAGGAAGGATGTAGAAAATTCTCTGTTGCTTGGCACCTAAAATCAAGATTAGAGGTCTCTAAAATGCCTGAGTGTGATGAGTGACACGCAGGGATCAGCAAATGAGATATTTCACTTCTACCATTATTGTAATGATCCCTTGCAGGCTAAAAAGCCACGGGAAGAACATTTTATTTCTCATAATCCACTCAGAGCCAGACACGTTCCTAAGGGCTGAAATTCTTGTATTTTGGGCAAGAAATAACAAATGGAGCTTCCCACTCCGAGCTTTCCTGGGGGTGTTCACTGACCAGATGTGTCTCTTTTTTATCTCCTCAGCTTTGCAGCCAAACCTCCTCTCCTTCCCTCAGCAGCAGGGCAGCCTCCTCCTCTCCCAGCCCGGACCCAGCCTGGCCTCCCAGGTGAGAACACACCTGAGTGTGTGTAAGAGCACACCTGAGGGTGTGCCAAACTCCCCCTGCTGCTTTAGGGAGGGCAGATAGCCCAGGAAAAGGGCTGGTGTTTTGTTTTTTTTTAATTTTTGTGACTCTGAGCATGTTTTTTGGGGTGTTTTGGACAGGCCGTGGGTCGCTCTGGCCTGCCTGGCTCCTCGGTTGAGCCCCACCTGGACGTCCCCCAGCACCTGCAAGTGGCAAAGCACCTGACCCCAGCGGGGGCTTCTGAGGAGCCCAGCGACCTGGAGGAGCTGGAAAAGTTTGCAAAGACTTTCAAACAAAGGAGGATCAAGCTGGGGTTCACACAGGTGAGAGGGGAGGGGAGGGGAGCAGTTTGGGGCAGAGCTGTGGATGAAGGAAAGGCTGGGTTAGGTAAATTTGGGTTATTTTGCAGCATTCCCTTCCAAATACATGAAGAGACAAACCCTTCGTAGCACCTCACCACCATAACCTCGATATCTGCACCTTTTCCAATTTTCAGGCGTGGGGGCAGATTCCTGGGGGGAATAAATCCTCTTTCCCTGCAGGCAGGTTGTGGAAACAAGGCTGAAGCTGTCCTGGCAGCAGCCTGAGGGGAAGTTTGGGCTACAAGAAGAATAAATCCTTCACTCAAAGAGTGATTGGGCACTGGAATCATCTGCCCAAGGAGGTGGTGGAGTCACTGGATGTGGTATTTAGTGCCGTGGTTTATTTGATGAGGAGGTGTTGGGTCATAGGTTGGACTGGATGATCTCAAAAGTCACAGAGTGACAGAATGACCAGGTTGGTTGAGACCTTCAAGATCATCAAGTCCAAACCAGCCTCAGCACCTCACCTAAACCCTGCCTCATCCAGGCTTTGTTAAACAGATCCAGGGATGGCAACTCCACCACCTCCCCGGTCCCTGGGAATTCCCAAAATTCCCCCAAATTCACAGAAGTCACAGAATTCAGAAAATTCTCAGAATCACTGAGTTGGAAGAGACCTCAAAGATCGTCAAATCCAACCCAGCCCCAACACCTCAACTCAACTCTGGCACCCAGTGCCACATCCAGGCTTTGTTAAACACACGCAGGGATGGGGACTCCACCACCTCCCTGGGCAGAACATTCCAGAACTTTATCCCCCTTTCTGTAAAAAACTTTTTCCTGATATCCAACCTGTATTTTCCCTTGGTGCAGCTTGAGAGGTCCTTTCCAGGCTGGTTAATTCTGTGCCTCTGTGATTCTGCTGGGGCTGGGACAGCTGGGAGGGGTTTTCCTGTGCTCACTGAGGGATTTGGGTGTCCCTGGCAGGGGGACGTTGGCCTGGCCATGGGGAAGCTCTACGGGAATGACTTCAGCCAGACCACGATCTCCCGCTTCGAGGCTCTCAACCTGAGCTTCAAGAACATGTGCAAGCTCAAGCCCCTGCTGGAGAAGTGGCTCAGTGATGCAGGTGGGTGACAGCAAGGCAGAAATGCCACTGATGCCTTGGGAAGGCTGCCCTAGAACAGAGATTAGACAGAGCTAAAGAATAAAGCAGGGATTTATTAAAAGGATCTCCTCCATGGATGCACCTTGGGCAGCACAAGAGCCCAGCCAGGGCTGCACCCAAGATGAACCAAAATGGTCACAAAAGGAACCCAAGATGAACCAAAATGGTCTCAAAATGAACCCCAAATGGTCTCAACATGAACCGCAAATGGTCTCAAAATGAACCCAAGATGAACCAAAATGGTCCCAAAATCCCCGACCGCTCCCGGGGTCTCTCCCTTTGATCAGTTCTGCTCCATTTGCATCTTGCAGTTCATTGTCCCATTCCAGCTTTAGCCCCTGCAGTCCCACCCTGCTTGTTTTCTCTCTCCAGCCCACGGTGTTTGTGCTCTTGGGCTGAGATTTGGATCATTTGTCCTTGGTGCCCAGCTGGAGCAGGAATTGTTTTGTCTCCCTGCTCTGTGCACAGAGCCCACCATCCCTAATGTGAAGCTTAGAACTACACACCGAGGCAGGACAGAACTTGAAAAATAGAGAAGCTAAACCTGAAAATCAAAAATATAAAATCTGAAACCTTGGGCATCACCAGCAGCAGGAGGGGATCCATCCAGGAACCTCAAACCCCTTCAGCCCCTCCCTGTGCGAGCTGGAGAAGAAGGGGAGCAGCTGCTGAGGTGCTGAGGGATCAGCCCAGGAGGAGCAGCTGGAAAAGGAAGGGTTTCACTGAGAGGGGAATTCCCAGGGGCAGCAGGGTTTGGGGTGGTGTCCTGTGCTGACCTCATGTCAGCCTCGTGCTTCACCCAACCCTTCAGGATGTCTGAGCCATCGGCCACATCTCAGCCACCCCCAGCCAAGTGCTTTGGTCACATCCTTTTCTGTGTGAAGTGAATTTATTGGAACACCCCTGGTCCCTCTCAGAGCAGGCTGGAAATCAGGCTCACAAAGGAAAAAAAGTGTGTGGGTTTAAACATTTTCCTTCTTTGATTTGGACAAGCTCATTGATGGATTTGTAGCATTTTTAATCATCATCAGAGGGAGGATCCACAATGTAGGAACAATGAATCTATTTTAGAAGACACCTTTAAATTCATTTAATTAATCTATTTTAGAAGGCGCCAGATACTTTCACAGGAAGTATCTGGGAATGAAAATAACTCATTGTCTTCTTGGATATCTCTTTTTCCCTCCCTCTTCCCTCAGAATCTGCTCCCTTTGGATTCCTCCATGAGCACCCCCAACTCCTACCCCTCAGTGAATGAGATGTTTGGACGGAAAAGAAGAAGAGGACCAGCATTGAGACCAACATCCGCTCCACGCTGGAGAAGAGATTCCAAGATGTGAGGGGAAAATCTTTCTCTCCCTCAGCCTGGCATTTGCAAGCCTGTGGCACTGAGTCCCCTCAAGAAAAGAGGGGTTTTTTGGGGGTGTTTATTTGACAGCAGGTTAGAAAATGCTTGAAGAAGCAAAAAGAAAAGTGTTAAATCCAAAGGAGTTCCCTATTATTTGAGAGTAGGTTAAAAAATGCTTGAAGGAATTAACAGGTAAAGTGTTAAACCCAAAGAAATTCCCAATTATTTCCCTGTTGGATGTTATTCTGAGGGAATTATTATTTTATCACCACATTTCCCCATCATCACTGGGGCCAAAGCTGATCTCTGCACCCAGGTCCTTTCTTTGTGAGTTGCAGAAGTGTCACAGGAGCTCTGTGGCCACAATGCCCCATTGAGCAGCTCTTGTGAGACCCCAGAACTTGTTGCTCCAAATATTTTTCCTGAACCCATTCAGAAGTTGAACCCTTCTACTTTTTAAGCTCCAAGAATTTCAAGAAAAAACACTACAGACATCAAACAGAGCTTTAATCAACAGGACTGAACTGTGCCTTGGAAATCTCTCAAATCAAAACTGATTTTCCTGAGCTTGTTTTTCCTCGGTTTCTCCCTCATATCAAAACCTGCTCAGTCCTCATCAGATCATTTTAGCAGCTCATTTCTAGCTGGTAGAAGGTTTCTGCATTGGGATATTATCTTGGTAGATTATATTATCTACCTCTGTGCCAGGTAGCTTTGACATTTCTGAGCTTCAGCTCTGAGCAAACCCCACAGAGCCAAAAGGATTGAAAACAAATTACTCAGAGGGCAGGGTGGGCTCTGTTATTTCCCTTTCCAAATGAGAAAGGGAAGAGAGAGGCAGTGACTTTTCTGAGCTCCTGTCCCCTGGATGGTGGCAGGGCCAGCAGGTTTAGGTGAGCCCAGCTCTGATTTTGGTGCTGTTAAGGTCAAAGAGGGAAGAGATTTGTACCAGGGGCAGGAGCTGTGACTCATCCCCCTGACTCTGGGAGGGCTGATGTGCAACCGGAGGCGCTTTGTGCTTCACAGAACATAATCTCCCACCCAAATATTTACCCTCAGACTCAGATGGAGCTTTTGTCCCCTCCCAGCTTACAGCCAACCCCACCCGTGTCCTCCCAGCAGCCCCTGATGCTCTTTGGGGCTTTTTAACCTCCTGCTTCTCTCAGCAGGACCCCAAGCCCAGTTCAGAGGGGATCTCCTTGTGATTTTGGGGGCTTTTTTTAATTTCCTGCCTCTCTCAGCAGAGCCTCAAGCCCAGTTCAGAGATCTCCTTATGCTCTTTGGGGCTTTTAAACCTCCTGCCTCTCGGCAGAACCCAAGCTCAGAGATCCCAGTTCAGAGGGGATCTCCTTGTGATTTGGGGGCTTTTTTAAATTTCCTGCCTCCCTCAGCAGAGCCCCAAGCCCAGTGGTCTCAGTTCAGAGATTTCCTTGTGCTTTTTGCGGTCTTTTAAACCTCCTGCCTCCCTCAGCAGGCCCCAATCCCAGTTCAGAGATTTTCTTGTACTTTTTGGGGCTTTTTAAATCTGCCTGTCTCAGCAGAGCCCCAAGCCCAGTTCAGAGGAGATTTCCTTGTGACTTTTGGGGGTTTTTTTACCCTCCTGCCTCTCTCAGCAGAACCCCAGGCCCAGTGGTCTCAGTTCAGAGATCTCTGGTCAAAGATTGCAGTTCAGAGATCTCCTTGTGTTCTTTGGGGATTTTTTAACCCTCCTGCCTCTCTCAGCAGAGCCCCAAGCCCAGAGATCCCAGTTCAGAGATCTCCTTGTCTTTTTTGGAGCTTTTAAACCTTTTGCCTCTCTCAGCAGCACCCCAAGCCCAGTTCAGATCAGGTTTATTGTGGTTTTTGGGGCTTTTTTAACCTGCTGTCTCTCTCAGCAGAACCCCAAGCCCAGCTCAGAGGAGATCTCCTTGATAGCAGAGCAGCTCTCCATGGAGAAGGAAGTGGTTCGGGTCTGGTTCTGCAACCGGCGCCAGAAGGAGAAGCGGATCAGCTGCCCCATGCCATCCCCCATCAAATCACCCATCTACAACTCCCGACTGGTGAGGGGCCTGGCGTGCGGCCACCTGAGTGGAATCCCACCCAGAACATTTATTACTATTGTTCCATCCATTGAAAACAATCTGCTAAATGAGAACAATTCATTAAGCGATAATTCTGTTTATTGAAAACAGTGGAACGAAAAGAAATTAAGGGATAATTCTGTTTATTGAAAACACTAGAAAGAAAAGTTTCCTAGGAGGAATTAGTTTAATTGTAGGATAATTAATTTAGTCAAATCATTATGCTATCCCTATATATATATATATAATATATATATATATATATAAATTTATTATTATTCCATCCATTGAAAACAATCAGCTAAATGAGAACAATTCATTAAGCGATAATTCTGTTTATTGAAAACAGTGGAATGAAAAGAAATTAAGGGATAATTCTGTTTATTGAAAACACTAGAAAGAAAAGTTTCCTAGGAGGAATTTCCCTATATATATATATATATATATATATGTATAATTTATTATTATTCCATCCATTGAAAACAATCAGCTAAATGAGAACAAATTCAAAAACAATAATTCTGTTTATTGAAAAACAATAGAAAGAAAGTTTCCTAGGAGGAATTTCCTTATATAATATATATATATATATATGTATATATATATATAATTTATATTATCCATCCATTGAAAACAATCAGCTAAATGAGAACAATTCATTAAGCAATAATTCTGTTTATTGAAAACACTAGAAAGAAAGGTTTCCTAGAAGGAATTGATTAGTTTAATTGTAGGAATTAATTTAGTCAAATCATGATGCTATCTCTTTATATATGTATATAATTTATTATATATATATAATTATTATTATTCCATCCATTGAAAACAATCAGCTAAATTAGAACAATTCATTAAGCGATAATTCTGTTTATTGAAAACGCTAGAAAGAAAAATTTCCTAGGAGGAATTGATTAGGATAATTTAGTCAAATCATGATGCCATCCCAAAGCTTTTCCCCTTGAGATTGATGAAAAAAAATCTTTTCCAAGAAAGGGAGGGTGAGGGGCTTGGGATTCAGCCACTTGAGAGGAATCTCACCCAGAACATTTTTTATTATTCCATCCATTGAAAAAAAATCAGCTAAATTATAACAATTCATTAAGTGATAATTCTGTTTATTGAAAACACTAGAAAGGAAATACAAGTTTCCTAGGAGGAATTGATTAGTTTAATTGTAGGATAAGTTTAGAATTGATTAGTTTAATTGTAGGATAATTTAGTCAAATCATGATGCTATCCCAAAGCTTTTCCCATTGAGATTGATGAAGGAAATCTTTCCCAAATTAATGGGGGATGAGGATTGCATACATCGATATCAATTTGGTTGCATTTCTGCTGCTTCATTTAAGAGTTGTTTGATGACTTTGCCATTTAAAGGTGGCAGGAGCCTCCTCGGTGGATAAGAGATAAAATTTCAGAAATTCAAGACAAAATTCAGATTCTCCCACAGGAGTGGGAGGCAGAATGTGAATTTTCTCTTGAAATCTCCTGCTTTTGGAATTCTCCATCAGAAGGCAGAAAAACATCAGGGGAAGTTTGGTACCCAAAAAAACCATTTGGATTCCCAGAGCAGGAGCTTGGGTGGATTATTCCCTGTGACTGCTGTCCCTGAACAAAGTGCTGCCTTCAGGAATAAATGCTAATTTGGATGGCAGCTCCCAAATTGCCAATGTCACCTGAGAATTAAGCTCCCTGAAGGAGATTGGGATTTTTTTTGTGCCCAAAACCAGAGGGAGCTGGGAACTTTCAGGCTGAGAATGCCCAGGCTGAGACAGACATTGGCTCCTACAAGTTTTTATCCTGAGACTTATAGAAAATGAGATAATTTCAGGCTTTTGCACAGCTGATCCATGAATTTAGATGGATGAGGAGAGTGTGAGGCACATGGAACACTAATTCTGGCTTCTTCCTATGGCCTTGGAGATACATCTACATAGATAGATAGATAGATAGATAGATAGATAGATATATACACACATATATATATATATTATATATATATATGTAACACGCATAAATATATATTTTACATAATATGATGATAATATATAATGATATATAGACATAAAATATTTTTATATAATATAACAGTACATATAAATATAATAATAGCTATATATAACTATATAGATAAATAACATTTATATAATATAATTATATATTAAATAAATTATTATTATTATTATTATTATTATTATTATTATTATTATTATTATTATTATTATTATTATTATTATTATTATTATTATTCCATTGGTTATGGGACTGGTGTTTCTACCCTGGAACATGACTGGAAGTGCCCAGGAGAGCCCCAGCTGTGGGTGCTGTGTCCCTGGGAGCTGTGAAGGGAGTGCAGGATGTGATTTCTCCCCTCTCAGTGCCTCTGTTCCTGCCCAGGTCTCTACCTCAGGCTCCTTGGGGCCCCTCTCCGTCAATCCAGTGCACAGCACCATGCCTGGGACTGGTGAGCCTTGGGGAACCTCCCTTCCCTCCTCTGCCCTCTTCTCCCTGACTCCTCCATTTCTGGGTCACATTTGCAGGTTAATCTCCATCAGAGTCCTGGCTGTGGCCAGGGAAAGGGTCCCCACAGAGCTGGGATAGAACAGCCCAACTGTGCTGTAGGGTGGGCTGAAAATATGGAAAACACTGGGCAAAAGAACAGTTCCACATAACCCTGGGCTGGGGTGGTCAGGTTTGGGAGCCAGGCACAACTGCAGCCAAATAAAGGGTGGGTTAGAGACAGATCTCCTTGGAGACCTGAGATTCCCATAAATAGGAACGGGGGACATTCCTGGGGTTCCCCAGGGCAGGGAATCAGAGGAACCAGATAAAGGGTGGGTTAGAGTGAGATGTCCTTGGAGAGCTGAGATTCCCAGATACAGGAACAGGGGACATTCCTGGGGTTCCCCAGGGCAGGGAATCAGAGCCAGATAAAGGATGGGTTAGAGCGAGATCTCTGTGGAAAACAGAAATTCCCAGATAGAGGAACAGGGGACATTCCTGGGGTTCCCCACCTTCCCTAGGGCAGGAATCAGAGGAGCCAGATAAAAGGGTGGGTCAGTGTCAGGTCTCTGTGGAAACCAGAAATTCCCAGACAGAGGAACAGGGGACATTCCTGGGGTTCCCCACCTTCCCCAGGGCAGGGAATCAGAGCCAGATAAAGGATGGGTCAGTGTCAGATCTCCTTGGAGACCTGAGATTCCCATAAATAGGAACGGGGGACGTTCCTGGGGTTCCCCAGGGCAGGGAATCAGAGCCAGATAAAGGATGGGTCAGTGTCAGATCTCCTTGGAGACCTGAAATTCCCAGCTATAGGAACAGGGGACATTCCTGGGGTTCCCCGGGGCAGGAATCAAGGAGCCACGGGGTGGGCACAGGGTTGGGGTGGGACTGTTGGGGCAGGAGGAGATGCCAGGCTCACTGTGCTCTGTCCCACGCAGTGACATCCTCGTGCTCCCCAGGGAACTCCAGCAGGCCCTCGTCCCCTGGCAGTGCCCTCCATGCCAGCAGCCCCGGCACAGCCCAGAGCAACTCCAAAGCTGCCATGAACTCCTCTGGCTTCAACTCTTCAGGGTAAGGCAGAAAAACCCCACAAAAAAACCCCAAACCAACCCAGGGCATCAGGGAAAACCCTGGGATCTCCAGGAAAAACAGGAAAACCTTTAGGGATTCCAGCAGTATGGAGTGCTCCTATGTGGAGCTCCACGTGTGACCTCCCAGGGGCAGGGTGGGATTGTTGGGGGACAGAAGTTGGATTTGGTGATATCTGAACTAGATGTTTGAATTTGAAGATATCTCTATTAGAAGAGAAAGCGTTGCCAAATGAGTTGGATTGTGGGCTAGACCCAACCTGTAAAATATGGATTTGAATCCAGATTTTAAATGCTAGAAAGTGTCTCCATTCCTGTCTTCATACAAAATCTATTAATTTGTGGCTCTTAGAGGGGAAAAAAAAAATCCTGCTTCTTGTGAAAGCTATCAGAGTCTGACCCAGGTGGTCAGGCTTCAGAATTTGATCTAACATGTTAGAAAAATAGGTTCTGTGCAAAATGCAGTGCCAGCTTTAAATGTACCAAAGGTTTGAAAGTTTTTATGTTAAAAAAAAAAAAAAGGTGGGTCCCTTCCAGCTGAGGATATTCTGGGATTCTCAGGAGTGGCAGGATGTGATTTCTGCGGGATGTGCTGACCAAGGTCAGGTGGTGTGGTGGTGTTTGAGGGTCCCAGGATGAGGGAAGAGATGAGAAACTTGACTCCATGTTTCAGAAGGCTGATTTATTATTTTATGATATATATTATATTAAAAGAAAATGATCTATTAGAACTTACTAAAAGAATAGAAGGAGGGATTTCATCAGAAAGGCTAGCAAGGAATAGAAAGGAATGATAATAAAGTCTTGTGAGTTCTCACAGCCTCGACACAGGTGGCTGTCATTGGTCATCTGTCACTATAGGACACGAAGGAACACGAGCTCACACTGCTGTTCTCAAGGTGGGAAAAAAAAGGGCAGTTTATTTTCTGACTCCAACATTTATAGATTTCCAAAAGTGGCAGTGGATTGGAGGGTGACAGTGCCACCTCTCCAATGACACTGGACAAACCAACAGTGAAATTTCTCCTCCTCCATAAAGGAATGCAAAACAATGAGTTATTTACAAAAAGTGTGTGAGAAAGTTCACTACAAGAATGTCAACATCAGAAGGCTTAGAAAATCTTAAAAAACCAGAGTGACAGCCATCAAGCAAAAACAATCTCACATGCTGGGTAGACAATTCTCCAAATCACATTCCAAAGCAGCCAAACATGAGAAGCCGAAGCTCCTCAGCTTCTCAGGAGAAAAGATCCTGGCAAAAGGATTTTTCATGAAACATGTCTGTGATGAGGCTGAGAATCAGGCTGGTTTTCACTCCGAGCTGGGATTTTTCATGAAACATGTCTGTGACGAGGCTGAGAATCAGGACGGTTTTTACTCCGAGTTTAAATGTTTTGTTGTTCTGTGCCGCCAACAGCTCCTGGTACCGATGGAACCAGCCCACCTACCTCCACTGAGACCTCGTGCAGCGAGGGCAGGAGCAGCTCTGCCTCCAGGCCGTGCAGCACCCACGGTGATGCTCGGGGCCTTCCAGTGCCTTCCACGGCCGGCTGCGCCAGGATCCCCCAGCAGCGGGGCTGTGCAGGGACTCAAACTGCAGCCCAGCCCTCCCCCAGCCCCCACAGTGGCACTGTCCCCCTTCCCCAGCCCCCACGGTGGCACTGTCCCCTTGGCCAAGCCCCCACGGTGGCCCTGTCCCTGCAGCTGTCCTCGCATGGCTCCTCCGCTTGCAGCTCCGCATCCTCCGGGCCGGGCTCCTGTGCAGGACTCTCCTCTCTCTCTGGCTCTCTCTTTTCTCTGTCCCCACCCCGTCCCAGAGGTCCCCAAAAGGAAGGAGGGTCCCTCCTGCTGTTCCTGTCACGCACAGCCCCCAAACTGAGCCGAGGTTTGAGTTCATTTCACCGCAGCCCCGTGGCTGGGTGGGAGCCTTGGTTTGCCCCCAGGCTCCCCATCCACTTGCTTTGCTCCTGCTCCCTTCCTAAAGGTGCTTTTTGGTTTTTTTTTTCTTCCTTTTTTTTTTTTTTAATTAAGTATTTTAGAGCCTTCTTATTTTTTCCTTTAAAAAAAACAAACAAACAACCAAAAAAAAAAATTGTCTTTTGCAAAACTTGCGTCCAGGTCTTGTTATTGCTGCAAACCCTGGGGGAAATTGTGATTTGTGTTGATTTACACAAATGAATGGGATGAAAATGAGTCTTGAGCTTCTCTTTTTTGTTTCTTTTCCTCTTTTTTTTTGTGGTTTTTAATAACAAGCTATTATTGAGATGCCTTCTGGTCTTTGAGCTGTAAGGAATTTATTTTCTGTTCTCTGTTGTTGTGTTCACGTAGTATTGCTTGAGGTTGGTGTGTGCAAGTGCTTGGGAATTCCATGAGATTCCAAAGGAAAAGTCAATTTTCACAGCCCATCACCAGGAAAAATATGGTTACAATTCCACTCTTATGTCTCCTTTATTTTTAATTAATTTTGGCTGATATGGGTATTTAAAGATTAGCAGATAAGGACAAATTTAAACACCGATCTGAACCTTTGGGCCACTCTGTCTTATTTTACTTCCTGCATGACCTTGGAGAAAGGACTTGATCCCTGATAGGCAATGGTGATGAAAATCCAATTTCCTTCTCCCAGTGCTCAATTTGTGCCAAAGAGCAGAATTTAGGGCATGATGAACATCACAGCTGATTCTCCTGCCACCCCTCACCAAGGACATTTATTAACCCAAACCTCAGCACTGCTGTAGTTTCCAGCTTGTTACCACTGTGAAAATCTCAAATTATTTCATAGATTATCAGCAATTCTTTCAACAGTGAGCTCTGATTGTCTTCATAACCTCAGCCTTCATGTTTTACCCAGGAATTCCTGAATTAACTCCTGGGAGCTGAGCTGTAATTTGTATTTTGCCTTCAGAGTCAAGTGACTTGGTCCAGGCTTGCACAGGTTTGTGAGCCCCTTGATCAAAAGGGATCAAAAATAAAATTAAATCAGCTATTTCCAATAATCTATTTACAATTACTGTACATCCTCATGCTCTTAGAGCCTTGAGAAGATACATTAAAATCCAAATTTGGCTTCTATTCCAAATCATTCCATTTGGTTCTCAGGAATTCCTCCAAGCCATTTGCTCCCACCTGCACGAATTTTGGAAAAATGTTCCAAAAACAAAAAACTGGGAGGGAAACCACCAGTGTGTTAAAAGCTGAATAACAGCACCTGCACGTGAATATTTCCGCTGAGATCAAGGCCAAGTTGTGCCAGGCGTTGTGCAAAAACATCCTGAGGGTTCATCTCCTCCCCAAAGTTTATAAACACAACGACAAATCCCTGGGATTGATTGATAAACCGGCCCCGAGTGGGAAAACAAACACCGGCAGTTTGTGTGCTCCACAAAAAGCTCCAGCTGGAAGGGGAAGAGCTTCGTTCCCCTGGCACCCAGGAACCCTCCCAGCCTCGCAGGAGAGCATCTGAGGGATTCCAGATCAACAGAGCAGGAAATTCCAGCTTTCCAGGAGCAGGAGTCACCTCCCACGGCCACGAGGAACAATGCAGGGAGCAATTGCTCCCTGTGGGAACTCGGTGACCTCCTGAGCTGTGCCTGGAGCATCTGCCCCTCTCCAAGGAGAGCTGCTGTGGCTGGGCCACCTCATAAATCCACATTTAGCACTTCTCAAGTTCAAGCAAAGCTGGGGAGAATTGGAAAACGAACAACTTTTTGTTGGTGTTTAATTTATTTTATTGTTTATTTATTTATTTCCTCCTCTGATTTCCACCTGTGAGGAGAGGGAGTGCGAGCTGGGGGAATATTCCCCAGGGAATGTGCCTGGAGCATCCCTGTGCTCCCTGTGCCTGTCCCTCCCCAAGGAGAGCTGCTGTGGCTGGGCTACCTCATAAATTGACATTTAGCACTTCCCAACTTCAAGCAAGGCTGGGGAGAATTGGAAAACCAACAACTTTTTGTTGGTGTTTAATTTATTTTATTGTTCATTCATTTTTTTCCTCCTCTGATTTCCACCTGAGGAGAGGGAGTGTGAGCTGGGGGAATATTCCTTGTCCTTCCCAGGTTTCTTTGTGGCCTGAAGGGAGATTTTGAGCATTTCTCAGCGCCCAAATGATGCCACCAAGGTCCCTCATCATTCCTGATGCTCACAGCCTCGGGATTTCCAGCTCTGGAAGAACTGGAATGGATCCTAACAGTCCAATAACACATTTTAGCTTAAATTCAGGCTCAAACTGCAGTGGGGCCCCCTTTCTCTGTGCTGCGGCTCCTACTTCAAAATGCTAGAAAAGGAGACAAAAATCAGCAAGTTTTAGCTCAAATACAAGAACAACCTATAATCTACAATCCAATTAAAGGGATGTTTGAGTGTATAACTCACAGGAGCATCCTGTGGAGTGCAGCACACATGGCAGATCTCACTGGGAAAGGCTTTTGTGCTCTCAGTGGTTTCACTCCCAGTGTAGAGCTCTGGCTGCAGGGGAAGTTTGGGATGTTTGGGGGACACAGTATCAGATTTTAAAGCAAACTGAGTCAGGGATGACACAGTGCTGACACCGAGCTGGCTGGCAGGGCTTGGGAGAAGCACAGCCCTGTCCTGGTTACTCACTCCCAGCCATGAACTTGGCCCCAGCTCAGCTCCTGGCTCACTCATCCTGTTCTGCACGTTGTGTGGCACATCTCGCTGAGCACCGAGTGTCCGGCACCACCCCGAACCCTCCGAGTCCCTCCTCATCCTCCCCTCCCTGCAATCCGCACAAAGGCGCTCCCTGGGAAAGAGACTGGGAGAAGACTCCAGGACACTCGGCAAAACAATAGGAAAAAAAGATAAAAGGAAGAAAAGATAAAGAGCACTAGCACCTCCCATCCAGCCTGATCCAGCTTTATTCTCTATCACCTCTGAGTCCCTCCTCATCCTCCCCTCCCTGCAATCCGCACAAAAGCGCTCCCTGGGAGAGAGACTGGGAGAAGACTCCAGGACACTTGGCAAAACAATAGGAAAAAAAAAAAAATAAGAAAAGAAGATAAAGAGCACCAGCACCTCCCATCCAGCCTCCTCCAACTTTATACTCCATCACCAGAGAGGAAAACGCCCAACCAAAATAAAGTCTGGGCGCTCTCGGGACGGCTCCAGCCGGGCGAGCCGGGGCTGGGCGGAGGCTCCGAGCGCCTGTTCCCGCTTCCCCCGCCCCGTTCCCCTTCTCTGCCCGCCCTGCCCGGCCCTGGTCCTGCCCCGGGGGCGGAAAGGGATGCTCGGAGAGGAGCTGCGAGCCCCGGGGCAGGGACAGCGGGGCTGAGCCCGCGGGGATGCGGCGGAGCATCCTCGGGGGATGCGGAGGGGGCCGGGCCGGGCTGGGCAGGGCTGGGCAGGGCTGGGCTCGGACGATAAAAAGCTCCAGGAGCGCCAGCACCGCCTCCCCGCCCGGGCAGCCCCAGCCGGGCGCAGGTCCCGGGAGCGCGGAGCCGGAGCGGGGTGAGGATTTGCGGCTCTCGGCTACTCCCGTGCTGGGATGGGGATGGGGATGGGGATGGGGTCTGGTCCCCCCGGGTTCGAGGGTAGAGGTGCTTTGGCAGCGGGCGGGTTGGGGTTGTGGTTTGTTTTCCCGTTGGGGAAATTTGGAAGCGGCGCTCACGGCAGGGGCACCGGGTTTATTCTGCTTTTTGTGGGGTTTTTCTCCGCCCTATCCGGGATTTCCATGGATGTGCTGGGTGGTGGCGATGAGCAGGGCTTTCTGCCCTCCTGACGCTGTCCCTCCGTGTCCAGCAGGATGGTTCCCATCGTCCTGGAGGTGAGCTGCAGCTTTGTCACCTGGCTGTGTCTCTACAGCTGCTTCTGCCGCTGGAACAGGCAGCGTTCCTGCAAGTGGAGCTGTCGCCTGGTGACCCTCCTGCACGGGCTCATTGTCACCTGCCTCTCTGGCTATGTCATGTTCCTGGATGGCCCCTGGCCCCTGACCCACGCAGGTATGTTTGGAATCTCACCCTCACCTCTGCTCACCTGTCACAGGTGGAGGTAGGAGCTGATTTCCTCTCCTCCACAGCTGGGTGTTAGGGGCCAATTTTTAATTCCACTGTTTCTATTTCCACCACTTCTCACTGTTCATCCTTTTATTATTTTAAATTTTGGTTTTTTTGGCTTGTCCATGTACAAATTGGAAGTTTCCAGGTTGGCAGCTTGAGTTTATTGCAGCATCAGGTGTAGCAAGGCATGGAGAACAAAGTACTTTCACATCTTGAAGGGTGTAATAACTCCTGAAATTCAGCTGTAAGGTTTTGCTGGCTGGTTCCTGGCATTAAATCTCAGATGGTGCTGCTGATGGAGGTTTGGCTTTCCTAAAAGGCTGGAAGGAGAAGGGAAGCAGCAGTGGGGCAGGATGGGATGGGTGTGAAGGGGAAGCAGAACCAAATATTGCCACCTAATAGTGCCACCTAATTCCTGGCACTTGGATAAGGCTGGAAATTCAGGAGCAGAGAAGCGCAATCAACCTGTACTGATCCATAAAGCAGAAAAATAGAAAATCTTAAAACAGAAAAATCTGAAATAAAACCCCAAGCTTATGCACACCTTCCATTCCAGGTTCACCAAATACCCCTCTCCAGATCCACGTGCTGTCCCTGACCCTGGGCTATTTCATCTTTGACCTGGGCTGGTGCCTGTACTTCCAGACCGAGGGGGACCTGATGCTGCTCCACCACACCCTGAGCATCTGCGGCATGATCCTGGTGCTGGGGCTGGGCAAATCCGCCACGGAGGTGAATGCTGTGGTGTTTGTCAGTGAAATCACCAACCCCCTGCTCCAGACCCGCTGGTTCCTCAGGGAAATGGGCTCCTACCACACTCCCCTGGGGAAACTGGTGGATTTCCTCTTCGTGCTGCTCTTCCTGGTGCTGCGGATCGGGGCGGGAGCGTGGATCATGTACGGCATGGTGACATCCCCAGAACACAACTGGCTCCTCAAGGCTGGGGGCCTGGCCATGTACGTGGTGTCCTTGGGGTTCATGGTTGAAATTTGTCGCTTTGTGAGGAGGAAATTGTGGAAAAAAGCCCCTTCGGTGGATGCACGATCCCTTCAGGAGTAGGAGTGCACCTGTGGAAACTTCTTGGCTGCTCGTTAATGGGTTGTAGAGGATGATCCCCTGGCTGCTGTGAAAAGAACTCCTAAAATGACATGGAATTAATTCTCTGCTGCCCCTGGAGGAGATGGATTGGTGCTAGGAACATGGAAAAGCTGAGAGAAGAGGGATTTGAGTGGAGACTGAGGAGCCTGGCACTGATTCCCTGAGTTCTCCAGCAATGCCAGAGATGATCAGTCTGCAACCAATAATTGCACAGTTTGTATGTTCTGTCCTCATTTCCAATGCAGAATAGAGAAAAATATGAAAAATCCCATTTTCCTGCCAGTGGGACTGGGTACGGGGCGTGACCTGGCAAAGACTTCCTGAGCCTCACCCTCCTTACTAATCCTGGATTTGGACAATGTGCTCAGCTAAACACTCGACTGAAATATTCTGAACAAGACTGAAGTGCTTGCAGGGTGTAGTGGAGTTGTCCTTTGAGTGTGAAGTGATGGTACTCAAGGTGAGGCAGTGTTTTACCTCCTTGTTTTTAATGACACATTTCCTTTACTCCTTTTTTAACACTTCCATTGGGTGCTGATCTCAGAGCAGAGTGATTTCTCTGGGACTGACTCAGGCCCTCACAAACAAGAGCCAGGAATTAGATTGTGCCAATAAACTCCAGGAGCAGGTGCTGGCCTAGGCTGGGATTGCTTAAGAAGAATAATCAGGGTTTTTGTGGGAGAGGGAGGGTAGTGAAGAGCCCCTCTGGATGCTCTTTCTGTTCTGGGGTTGGCTCATTTGCAAGCTGAATTCATGGCTAATGAGTCAAAAACGTGATTATTTCCAGGGGTGACAGGAATGTTTAGGCAGATCTGGGTGTGACAGCTGCTCCACACCAGCAGGTCTCAGAGCATGGGACAGTTCTCTTGTTTTCTTTACCTCTCAGAATCGTGTTCTGACCTTTTCCCTGGGGTTTTAATGTGAATTTCCCTCTGTTCAAGGACACAGTTCAGATTTAGTCTCCTCCAAAAGCCTCACTGAGAGCTGAGAAGCAAATGCAGAGGTGAGGGGGGGGAGCAGTGGGGATGCAGCTCCTCCACTGCCTTTATCTCACTGAATTTGGCTCTGTTCAGGGCAGATATCAGCCTTTGGCTGGGGCTCCTCAAGGTGTCTGGAGAGATTAAAAAATAACCTGAAATAACCTCGCTTTGGGCACATCAACTGAAGGCATTGCAGCTGTGAACCCAGGCAAGTTCCTGGGCCGATACTTTTGGGAAAGCAGGAGCCAGAGTGGCCTCCTGAGGTGTGGGCACCTGCCAGGATCTCTGTGTTCCTTCCAAAAACTCCTCTGAGTCATGGAACTTCTAATAAAAACATGTTTTCCTTTGAAAAAGAACCGATGGCTGTGATGTTCTTTCGTTCTGGTCTTGAGGAGGCAGCTGAGGCCAAGGGGCTTGAGGGAGGGCTGAGGATGCCAGAGCCACTGGAGCATTCCCTTTGTGCAGCTCAGGAAGCAGAGGGCTGGTGAGGAAATGAGCTCAGGAGGTCAGGCTGGAGCTGTGAGGCTCAGCTGAAGCTCAGGTTTGTGAGCAAGGCACCCACAACCTGCTTTGCCAATGATTCAGTGCTGCAGAGGGATTAGGAGCCCCCAAACTGAGGGGTTTGCTCCTGCTGGACACAAGAATAATTTAAATTCTGGCCGTGGCTCCTCCATCCCAGGGTGCTCTTGTTTTCTCTCTGCCTCTCTGGTTTCACTGGGGCAATGCCCAGTTTGAAGGGTTGCAGGGTAACTTGTCCGTGGCTTTTTTTAGAGAAGAAATCATAAGCATGAGAACATCTTGGGGGTTATAAGATGTCCTAAGTCACCACTGAGTGGCTGTTTCTGGTTGTTTCTGCTCCTGCTGGGCAAGGGCTCTGCTGTCTGGAATGAAGGAGAGCCTGGTTTGTCTTCCAGTGAGAAAAAACTTCTTCTTTCAGCTGAAGGACAGTACTGGAGAGTATCCCAGGGCACCCAGACTGCTTGTGTGCAACCAGAGTTACCTGGGGAGGTTTGGTGTAAAATAAGTGCCCTCAGGTTCTTATCTGCCAGTTCTCACCTAAGGATAAGTTTAGTGCTCAACCCTCTAATGTGATGCTAGAAAATCACCCAGCTCCACGAGCCCGTTGTATTTCTTATTTCAAACAATGTGATTTTCCATGGAGGTGCCTGCTTTTATTCTGTCAAATATCCCTGAGGGCTTTTACAGCCACAAAAGCTGAGTTTTAGTAACGGCCTGCTGAACTCCCAGGTTTCCAGCTCTTGTTTATTCCCAGTTTAATTGTGGCCAAGGAGCTTCCCAGTGTGGATAAGATAATGAATCCATCCTGGGATGCTTTTCAGTGCTGTGAGCTCTGTTAGAACAGCTCCAGGAGAGCAGAGGGAGGCTGTGGCTGCACTAAATGAGGCAGCAGTGTGCAAACAACTGTCTGCAGAGGCTCCTGCCCTGAGCTGTTTTGCTGAACTCTGTTCATCTGCAGGCCAAACGAGCCAGTGCAGCCCATTGAAATGGCTGACTCTGCACAAAGCAAACAGGAAAATTGGTGTATGAAGCTGCACCTCACTTCTGGTACAATCCACAGGGAGATGGTTTCACTTGCTACCTCGCACCTCACCATGCAAAGTTTATGCTAGAAACAAAAAAATCAACCCACAACTTCTGTGGTCCCACCTGCTCCATGAAATGATCTGTGCCTTGTCAGGGCTCTGAGTGCTCCTCTGTGAAACATCTCTGGTTTTCTTCCTGGCTGCTCACAGAATCCCAGAATGGTTTGGGTTGGAAGGGACCTTAAAGATCATCTCATCTCATCCCAAAAATCCCCTGCTTCTATCCCAGGGTGCTCCCATCCATGGCCTTGGGCACTTCTAGGGCAGGCACAGCTTCTCTGGGAATTCCATCCCAGCTCCTCACCACCCTCATAGCCAAGAATTTTTTTTTTTCCCAATATTCCACCTAACCATGCTCCTAACGTGAAAACATCAGCCCTATAATCTCCTGTCTGCCCACACTTTTCTTTATCCTCAGCTAAGTATTAAAGCAGCTCCATCTCAGGTGTTACTGAGGCTACTGGAGGCCCAGAAGAGGTGGAGGGAGGCAAGATGAGACCTCAGATTTGTCAGAGAGACAAATGCACTATAAATGCTCACCAGGATGTGCTGAAATAGCAGGAGGATGAGCGTTTTGGAGCAGTAGGAACCTGCACCTGGCCTGAACTGGAAAAGTAAGATCTGTATCTTGGTGAATACCCAGCTGAAAGCACTAATTATGAGCGCTGTAAAAGGCAGGTCAAGCCACTCCCACCCTGTGCATTTCAAAAGGTAAACTTGACGGGATGAAGGAAAACACCAGCCCTGCGTTTTGGGTGTGAGAGGCTGTTTTGACTGTAACTCATGAAAGGTGGAGGAACTTTTGTAGCTGCTTTAGTGTCATGCTTAAACCCGGAATTTGGGGTGTGGAAGGCAGCAGAGAGAATGGGCAGCGCTGAATGCCTGCAGTGAGAAGAAGCACCAGGATGTGAATGGAGATGCCTGCCCTGCCAGGGAGCTCTGCAGAAGTTCTGCTCCCATCGGGAGTGAGGACAGCAAAGGCTGGGTGTGCTCTGTGCTGTATCTCTGTGGCACACACGGGTGATTGCAGCGGGTGTGGCACGGATTTCTGTGTCCCCAGGCTGCCCCGTGGGGACACGACCTGGTGTGGCAGCTGGGCTGAACCGGGAAAGGGTCTGGAGGGGCCACAGGAGGAGAAGCTGATGGCACCTCGCTGGTTTCACCTGGAGGGGACAATTTGGGGTCTGCAGCTTCTTCACAGGGGGAGCGCTGATCTCTGTGATCAAGGGACAGGCTGGAGCTGTGCCAGCAGAGATTTGGGTCGGATATCGGGAAAAGAGGGTGCTGGGCACGGCCCCAAGAGCCCCAGGAGCTGTGGGACACCGCTCTGAGGTACAGGGTGGGATTGTCGGGGTGCAGGAGCAGGAGCTGAGCTCGCGATCCTGGTGGACCCCTTCCAGCTCAGGGCATCCCAGGATGCAGCAGGGAAGGCAGGGATGTTTCCCTTCCCAGGGATGTTTCCCTTCCCAGGATGTTCCCTTCCCAGGGATGTGCGCATTCCCAGGGATGTCCCATCCCCATCCCTGCCGTCCCTCCTCCTCCTCCCATCCCCATCCCTGCGGTCCCTCCTCCTCCTCCCCATCCCCATCCCTGCGGTCCCTCCTCCTCCTCCCCATCCCTGCGGTCCCTCCTCCTCCTCCTCCCCATCCCCATCCCTGCCGTCCCTCCTCCTCCTCCCCCCGTCCCCATCCCTGCGGTCCCTCCTCCTCCCCCTCCCCATCCCCATCCCTGCGGTCCCTCCTCCCGGCCGCCAGGTGCCCCTCGGCCGCCGCGCTCGCTCCGTGATCCGGGGCGGCTCCGGCAGCGCGGCCCGGCAGGTGGGTGCTGGGGAAGGGTCCTGTCCCTGTCCCTGTCCCTGTCCCTGTCCCTGTGCGATGGGGCCGGGGCCGCTGCATCCCGCGGGATGCGGAGGACGGGCCGGGTGTGCGCCGGCGGTGCCCCGGGGCTGCGGTTCTGCTCTCGGTACGGTCCGTGAGCTCCTCCATCTTCCCGCCGGGACTGAAAAAATGTGGATAACGGGAGAACAACGGGGCTGTGCTGGAGGGGCCCGTACGGGGTTTAATCGTTTTCGGGGTGTTCTGCACACCGGGTTTTTAGGCATGTGTGTTTATTGTAGAGGCTGCTTTCATTCAGGGCCTTATTGCTACCGGTGATACAAATGATAATCTAGATAGATACATAGATAATAGATATTAGACACATAGATAATATAGATATTATATATTAGATATAGTATAATTATAATTATATTGTATATACATATAAAATTATATATATTATAAATTATAATATACATAGATATATATATATATATCTATATTATAATTTATAGTTATAGTATAGATATATGATAATATTATAATATAATATAGATAATATATATTAGACACATAGATAATATAGTTATTATATAATAGTTAAAGTATAATTATATATTATATATATAAAATTATATGTATCTATATTATAAATTAGAATATAGATAGATGCATAGATAATAGATATTAGATAGATGCATAGATAATATAATTATTATATAATATATATAGTATAATTATATATAAAATTATATATCTATCGATATTATAAATTATAATATAGGTAGATAATAGATATTGGATACATAGATAATATAAATATTATATAATAGATATTATAGATATTATTGCATATATTATTATGTAGAGATCCATAATAATATATGAGATAATACAAAATAATATGTAGGGAAATACATAATGTTATGTATGATTGCATGTTATTTATTGTTAATTTATTGTGTATATGTGTATTTTATAGAATTATTTGTTATTTATTTATAGGATTATTTGTTATTTATTTGTTATTTATTGTTCTGTAATTATTGCTGCTTTTTAAATTGTATTGGCCTTCCTAGTGTCAATCCCTTCTGTCACATCAGAATTCTCCCTTCCTTATCTGCTCTGAGTCTGGACCTGGAGCAGCAGGGTTGTGAATGGAAATGCCTTCTCAGAGCAGTTAATCCCATCCCTGTTTCATCTCCCCATGTTCCCAAGGCCCATTAAAACATGATGGTTTTGTTTACCCAGCCTCCAGTCATGCCTGGGAATGCTCCAACAGGCCAGACAGGAAGGTTGGGCTTTGCAGCTCTGACTCCTCATCGCGTGCAGTCCCTCTGGTGCTCCCCAGAGCTGGGCAGCACTACCAGGGCAGCTTTGGCACAACTGGAAACTCCTGTATCCCAAAGCCTGACTCTGCTGCGCTGCCCTGACTGCTCATTTCATGGGAAGGCATTGTATGAACGAGGTGTAGAATAGAGTAATATGTATTTGGAAATTCCTGGAAACAACTGGAAACGCCTGTATCCAAAGCCTGACTCAGCTGCACTGCCCTGAATCCCAACTCTCATCTGACTCAGCTGCACTGCCCTGACTGCTCATTTCATGGAAGGCATTATATGAACACATTTCATGGGAAGGCATTGTATGAACAAGCTGTAGAATAGAGTAATGTGTATTTGAAGGGTTTCAGCAACATCCACAAGTGTTTATGTGCTGTACTTTTGTTCTGGCAATTTGTCTTTTGCTTGTTTGAGAGATTATTGCACAGTGTGTGGGAGGGAAGATGTATAAAGAAATACTGCTGAAAAAAGACATCTTTATAGGCATAGATTCTTATTCTTTTGCATCCAAAAAGGTTTGGAGGTTTTGGTGCCAGTAAGGATGAAATAAAGCCTGCAGTGAGGAGAATAAAGTGGTTTTCATACATAGAAAATGTGCCAGAGCAAGCAGCCCCATCAGGAGCAGCTCTGCACACTCGGGGCTGGGATGGTTATGGAACAAAGCTGACACTGCCACAGGCTCGACCTCCTCTCACTTTGTGCTTCTGATCCCTCATGTCCTGCTCTTCCCAGGCCAGGATGCTGTTCCCGCTGCCCCTGCGTGCAGCCTGCAGCCTGCTGGCCTGGTTCTGTCTCTACAAGTGGTTCTGCCACCGCTACCGGCACCGGAACCTCGAGTGGAGCTGCAGGCTGGTCACCCTGACCCACGGCATCCTGGCCACCTGTCTGTCTGCCTACATCGGCTTCATCGACGGCCCCTGGCCCCTGAGCCACCCAGGTGAGTGAGGAAATCAGTGATCCCACCTCCCCTGGGCTTCTCCTCAGCCCCCAGCCTGCTTGAGGGATGGTGCCTGCAGTGATATCTCAGCTGCTTTGTGGTGGACAGCCGCAGAGGAATGGAGAGGAATGGAGAGCCTGGTACTGTGTTTTGCTGTGGTAATGTTCCTCACTCGGGGTCACCAAATATGGAATTTGCAGGCAACCCAACAAGGGAAGAGATGAGAATCTGACTCCATGTTTCAGAAGGCTTGATTTATTATTTTATGATATATATTATGTTAAAACTATACTAAAGGGATAGAAGAAAGGATTTCATCAGAAGGCTGGCTAAGAATAGAAAAAGAAAGAATGATAAAAGCTTGTGGCTCGGACAGAGAGTCCGAGCCAGCTGGGCTGTGATTGGCCATTAATGAGAAACAACCACATGAGACCAATCACAGATGCACCTGTTGCATTCCACACCAGCAGATAACCATTGGTTACATTTTGTTCCTGAGGCCTCTCAGCTTCTCAGGAGGAAAAATCCTAAGGAAAGGATTTTCCATAAGAGATGTCTGTGACACACCTCCACGCTTTAAATCTCTATTTTTACCTTTCAGGGTCACCCAACACAACCCTTCAGGTGCACGGGCTGTGCCTTAGCTTGGGCTACTTCATTTTTGACCTGTGCTGGTGCGTGTACTTCCAGACGGAGGGTGCCCTGATGCTGGCCCACCACCTGGTCAGCATCGTGGGCATCGCCGCCTCCTTGGCCCTGGGCGAGTCGGCCGGCGACGTCAACGCCGTCATCTTCGGCAGCGAGATCACCAACCCCCTGCTGCAGGCCCGCTGGTTCCTCAAGGAGCTGGGTCGCTACCACACCTTCACGGGCGACCTGGTGGATTTCCTCTTCGTGGTGCTCTTCACGGGCGTGCGCATCGGCGTGGGGGCCTGGCTGATGTACTGCGAGCTGGCCTCGCCCAGGCCCCGCTGGTACATCAAGCTGGGAGGGGTCGTCATGTACGTGGTGTCCTGGGTGTTCATGGTCAGCATCTGCCGCTTCGCCAGGAGGAAGAGCATCAGCAAGTACCAGGCCTGGAGGAGCCGCAGGAGCCGCGAGCTGGGCTGGAAAACCAACGGGCACCTCAAAGGCCACTGATGGAGGATGAGCAGAATTCCTCGAGTTCATGGGCTGGCAAGGAGGGGATGGTGCCTGAAATGCTGCTGGAGGGAGAGGAGCCAACGCACGTTAGCAGATCTGGAGCCAAATTTATCCCTGGCCTAGCTCCACTGAAATCCATGGAGCTATGCCATGGATTCACTGGGCAGAGGCTGGCATGGTGTGCACAGCCTGAACGAGGAGGGAAAGAAGGGCTAGTTTATAGACTAACCATGGCTAGTCCAGCAGTGCAGGTGTAGATAGTGATGAGGAGGGAAAGAAGGGCTAGTTTACACTAACCATGGCTAGTCCAGCAGTGCAGGTGTAGATAGTGATGAGGAGGGAAAGAAGGGCTAATTTATACACTAACCATGGCTAGTCCAGCAGTGCAGGTGTAAATAGTGATGTGTAGCCAGCTCCTTCAGGATCTTGGAAGAGATGAGGAGGTAACACTAGTCTGGTCTCCACCTGGTCTCCATGTCCTGTGCAGTCTAGGCAGCTAGAGTGGCTCTCCATGCTGGTGGAAGAAGTGTTCTAGTGTTGCATCCAAGCTGGGATTCCTGGCTCTTCCACCACCTCGTGGTGTGCACAGCCTGAAGGAGGAGGGAAAAGGGTTAATTATACACTAACCATGGTTAGTCCAGCAGTGCAGGTGTAAATAGTGATGTGTGTAGCCAAGTCCTTCAGGATCTTGGAAGAGAGGAGGAGGTAATGCTAGGTCTTTGTGCAGTCTAGGCAGCTAGAGTGGCTCTCCATGCTGGTGGAAGAAGTGTTCTAGTGTTGCATCCAAGCTGGGATTCCTGGCTCTTCCACCACCTCGTTGTGTGACCTTGGGCAAGTCTCACAACTGGAACTCTGTGCCTCATTCCCCCTCTGTGACTTGGGGGAGATGGAGCTGCTCCATCTGTTATGCACTTTCAGATTTTTACTTGAGAGGTGCTAAATGAAAAAGTGATGGTTGTTATCTGCACTTGGTTCATCATTCCTGTGTTTCCCTTGGGAGAAACGACTTTGGTGGTCGAGCTAGAGTGAGACTCTAGAAAAATCAGTATTTTAGGTAGGTTGTTGTTTCCTACCCTTTCTAACTCCTTTTAATAACTTATTCATTAACATATTGAAAACTTGTTTTCTGTAGTGTCCAGAACCTAGCTCTAATCAGCACTGCCTAATTACAGGACTAGGTGCTCTGTGAATACACCCAAAGACACAGACCCAGAAGGGAAAATTTTTCCTGATTTTTCCCTCTTCTTCCCTGACTGTTAAAACTCCCCTACAAACACTGCTTTTAGCTCCTTGGGTAATCAGCACACTCCATTTTGAGAAGCCCCATCAGGATTTGCCAGGGTTTTCTTGCTGATGATCCAAGCCCTGATTTTGTCTCCAGAACACCAAAATTCCCTCTTCTATGCCCTAAATCCAAATCGGGATTTCTGGTTGCCCAGAATCTGCCCTGTGGAAGCCACAGACTGACCTTGGCTCTCCTTCATCTGAACTGATGCCTTGACCCCTGGGCTTTGATTTCCCTCTGATTGGGTCTGAGTCACTTTAGAAAAGTGAACACTTAGAGGGTCAGAGAGATTTATTTTACAGCTTAGTAATTAAAGAAATGAGAGGCCCAGCATCTGGTCATTTTAAAGCAAAAATAAACCTGACTGTGAGAAAAATAAGCAATACTTATCCAGTCCCATTTGTGGAGAAAAACCATGCCCAGCTGGCAGCTTCTGGAGTTTATTTCATTGCATGTCCTTAAGCTGTTCCTTTGTTTTTGCTGTGATCTTGAGCATTTCCTTTGAGCCTCCAGTGCAGCTCAGGTGCCCCCTTTTGCTTGAGCCTTGCTTGCTGCAGCCAAAGACCTGAAGAAACCCCAAAAACCCCTTCAGACGAGCAGAGCCAACTGATGAGCTGGTCCTGGAGAGGAAACTTGACCCATCCAGCACTCTCAAGCCTTCAAAGGAGACCAGAAGGGCTGGTTGGGGTTTGCTGGTTCTTTTTCCCAGCTCTGCTGCTCTGTTGAGCACATCCAGGAGCCTTTTTGCCTCGATTTAACCCACTCTGGGAAGTGGGTCCAGTCTTACCTACCTCATAGGGTGTTTCCATTTAGCACCAAGCCATCTTTGATGGGTTCTGGGTGGTTTGTGTCAGGCTGTGCTGTATAAAAGTTGCTTTGAGTGCAGCACTTCCTGCTGTGAGCCATCAGCAGCGCTTTGTCACCTGAGCTGGGCGCTTCCCAACATCCCGAAAGCAGGAGTGAGGTGTTTTGCAAAGGTGCTCAAGGGCAGGAGTCACAGGGAGTGAGCTGGACGTGCTCATAAAGGTCAGCTGCATCCTCACAGCCAGCCCCAAGCTGAGGAAAAGGTTTCTGCTGGCTTTTCCCTGGTCAGGATTGCAGGAATCTGGAGCCAAAAGAGTCTCAGCCACTGGCCTGAGCAGGGAATGAGGGTTTGCAGCAGCAGCTCCTGCAGAAATGCAGGTGAAGACAGGTCCTGGAGGTGAAAACAGGTCCTGGAGGTGAAAACAGGTCCTGGAGGTGAAAACAGGTCCTGGAGGTGAAAACAGGTCCTGGAGGTGAAAACAGGCTGGTCCTTGCTGCTGAGCTGCCCACCATGAAGAGTTTCCACCAGCCCTGGGGGTTTGGGCTCTGAGCTTTGCTGAGGGTTGGGGTGCAGCTTTCTGGGGTTCCAGCCCTTACCTGCCCGGGTGGGCGAGGATGGCAGTGACTGCAGTGTCTGTGAATCACCTGTTTGAAGAGATTTTGAAATACAATGGTTTGAGTTTGGGAAACCAGAAAAGGTTTGTCTCCCTTTTCTGAACAGGGGGGAAACTTGGAAGAAGGAGAGCACTGCTCAGCTCTGAGGCTTTAGAAAGTAAACAAGGAAACAAAAGGGCAATTAGAAATGGCTTTATGAGGCACAGCAAGGCCTCACAGCCCATTTAGTGGGCTCCAGCATAGAATCACCGACCCAAAAGTACAAATTCCAAGCTGTGGAGCACAGGGTGGGACCTGTCCTCAGTCCATAGTGGCTAGAGCAAACTGTGAGAGGAAACTGCAGAACTAGTGGGAAATAATAACTTGTGTCTGAATTACTGTGTAATAGCAACTAATGTTCCACCAGTGAATGGTGTAGATGCTTTGTATTATGTTTTATAAAAATAAAGATTATTTAATTATATGAGGAATTGGCTTTCTCTGTTTGGGTGCTACTCTTAAGTCACAGGTTGCACCTGATGGTTCTGGAGGGCTTTTCAGAAAATCTTTTCAACTTGAATCTTTTTCAGCCTCAAAGATTCAGTGGTTCAATAGGATGGAGCAAAAATATTCCCTTTGTTTTCCATGCCCTGGATGCCACGGGAGAAGCTTCTCCTGTGTTTCCACACCATGAGCTCTTCCCAATCCTAAATTAATATTATTGCCTAGGAAAGCCCTGTGCTGGTGTGTTGGTAAACAGCCTCTCTGCTTGCTGATGGCCACAGATCCAGCACACCAAAAGTCTTGGCTTCTATAAATAGTTAAGCCAATTTAGTTGTTTGCATGTAACCCTTAAGTCCAGCTTAAACCCCCCCAGTGCTGGGGAGCAGCTGCTGAGCAGCACTGAGCCCTCTGGAGATGTTTTCTGTTCACAGAGCCCAGCCTGGGGGTGGAGGGGTCTCAGAGCCTCCAAGAATTTGTGCTGGGATTTTGTTGAACCTCTGAGGTAGGTGCAGAAGCGGAGAAGAAAGTACAGCAGAGTTGTGGAGCTTTGCTTCAGAGCTGCAAGTGTCTCACGGGTCTGGTGTCTCCAGAAGTGACAAGATCTGGCATTGTCAGTGGTCAGATGCGCTTTGTCTGTGAAAAGTGAAATCTGCCCCTCTACACCCAATTAATTTCATTTTTATCATCCTATTATCTCTTTACAGGCAACCCTGCTGCCTGCCTTTTGCTTCTCCTGCTGCCCCTACAGTCAAGCTTTGTAAAATTAACCTCCCTGTCAGTCCTCTGCCCTCTCTTTGTAGCTGAACTCCCTATTTGTACTTGAAAAAATGGAATTTTTTTGATATTCACAGCTTTATTCCCTTGCAGCAGTAGTCCAGGCAGTGATGTAAAAGCAGCATTTTAAGTCTTTGAAATCTGCTATTCATTAATACCATGGGGTTTGCCATGTCCAAAGAAGTCAGTGCCCTGTTTGCCTCAAGTTCCAGGGGCAGCTTGGCAGCTGGTAAGTCAACAATGTAAAAGATCCTTAGAAAATTACTAAAAGAAGGAATATAACAGATCAAAGTACATGGAAAAGCTTCTGTAAAGTAATAAAGGTTTACAGGTAGATAATTTTGTATGGGAAGAAGGAAGTTTCAGCTTCTGCAGCTTCTCAAATGTTAAAAACCACAGATTTTCAGCAGTGCTTGTGCTGTGCTGTTTGAACCGTGTCTTGTGTCAGAATGAGATCTGTGCAGTGCCACAATCCTCAAATTATATTCTCTATTTCTTTAGATTTTACCTCTTTCTTTTTAACCCCAGACAGAAGATGGAGAAAGAGAAGGAAACTCAGGGCAGGATGTCCAGCAGATTCATCTATCCTTGCTGCTTTCACTATGCTGATACGGAATGAAAGCTCAGTGCTATAAAAATGCTGACTGCCCCGTGGATTATCCAGGTTTAGAAACTGTAATAAGCTGTCACTCCAGAAGCTTTGCTAGATTAGGCTCTCTGTGTCTCAAAATCAGCAAAGCCTTGTGTCCCACAATCAGCATTGCCAGAGTGCAGGATTGTAGGGAGAAAAATCTGGTGCCCATTTTAAGGTGGGAGATGAAAAAAGGCTTGGAAATTGCACAGAAATGTGGAGCACAGCACAAATTTATTTGTGTTTTCTGGGATCAGGCCCTGTGTTCCTTAAGAGTCACAAATTTCTGGGAATATTTGGGAAATGAGCTTGGGAATCGTTTCCCCTGTGCTATTCCACCCCAAGGTGTAAAGGTTTGGCAGTTGGCTTCCAAAAACAGCAGAAAAACAGGAGCTGGATGAGCAACTTGTAGTGAGAGTAAATAACAGTTCAAAATACCTGAGCATTCTCTCACTGGCTTGAAATTGATTACTTGAAAGGAGCAAAAGCATCTTTATGCACTTGATTTTTGTGGTGGAGCTCAGTGAAACTGACCTGATCATCTGAAACACAAACTGAATTTTTTTTTCTGAAAGAGAAATGCTCCCAAGGCACTGTTTATCCACACTTAAAACCTTAAAGCAATTTGTACTGAGCGTAAATAACAGTTCAAAATATCTCAGCATTCTCTCACTGGCTTGAAATTGATTACTTGTAAGGAGCAAAAGCATCTTTATGCACTTGATTTTTGTGGTGGAGCTCAGTGAAACTCAGCTGATCATCCCATCTGGAACACAAACTGAAATTTTTCTGAAAGGAAAAATGCTCCCAGGCAGTGTTTATCCACACTTAAAACCTTAAAGCATCACTTTTTGCTGATTTTTATCTCCGTTTGTGCTGAGCTGACAGCGGTGCAAACCCTCCGGGAGCATTCCAGAGCTGCACGATCCCAAAGCACTTGGGAATGCTCCTTTTTCCCAAATTTTACCTTTTACCTGCCCGGGGCTCAGGTTAGAGGAGCCATTCGAGGCTTTCCCAGCAGATGGCAACAGCTCCTCGGTGCGAGCCTGGAAAAGGGGATTTGGCCAAAGGATCCTCGCTCAACACTTTATAAATTTTATTTTACAGGAGCCCCTCTAAAGCACCTCCAAGGATCTGACCGTTATTTTAAGGCAAAAGAAGCATTACTCTATAGGAATTAATCTCCTCCAATTCAGGGTCCTGCTTAGCTCTGTTGTGGACTAAAAAACAAATTGAGGAGGTTAATTAGAGAATCACAAAATGGTTTTGTGTTGGAAGAGAACTCAAAGATCATCTTGCTCCAACCCTCCTGTCACAGGATGGTTCTGTGTGTAAATTCAGGGGAAGTGACAACTTCAGAGCTCCAAAAAAAAAATTAAAAAAAAAAAAATGGGCACACTGTAATTGCTTATTGATTTCCCCACCCCATATTTCAGGTTGTGAAACAGAATTATCATAAATAGACATCTATCTTAATCTAAGTATGCAACCAGCTCCCACCAAAAAAAGAATAAAAAATCAGCATTTGCAGAAAAAGAGAAGCAGTTATTGTTTCAGAATCTGTCTTAGGATTTCCTCCAGCTAATTGTTCTCGTTATGTTGTCATGCACAATAAAATATAATTAAAGTAATAAAAAAGCATCGAGGCCTAATATGCAAATGCTGGGCCTGCCAGGAATCAGATCTCCCAGGAGCTTTCCCCTCTCCAGGCACAGTACTCGATGTTCCCAAAGTTAAAAGCAGGGAGGGATTTATTGCAGAGAAGATGCAATAAAGAGATATATAATAAATAAATATAGATATATGGAGGCATTCAGTCACTTCATCAGCACTGATGACTGTATTGCACACAGCTGCAGAAGGACAGGCAGACGTGGCTGCTTGTCTTGCACTCCCACACTTCATTTATTTATTTTATTTTTTTTCCCAAGCCTCTATTTTCCCCCAAAAGGAAACCAAAAAAGGAAGTATAAATGTCCTGTGCATTCATGTGAAGCATCATGTAAAAAAATGACTTCATCCCACGCTTCCCCTCTTTGCTCTGAACTCCAACAAAACAAGAAATTCTTCGGGTGCTCAGACAGTCTGCTGGCTTCCTGATGAGCAGGACACGGCTCGGTGGTGCAGAGCAGCCTGGATGTAGCCTCGGGCAAGGTATGGTCCTGTGTGCCCACCCTGGGAGCTGCTCCCACTCTCGGAGCCTGTTTTCCACCTCTCCCCAAGCCCAGTGTCCCAGCTTTGAAGTACATCCCGGCAAGATTAATTAAAGGGAAGAAGCGTGGTGTCCTGGATGATTGGGATTAGCTAATAAGGTTATTTTAGTCTGCTGGCATTTGCTGTTGGGGGAGAGTGATGTTCCACAAGTTCCTTTGTGCAGAGGGGGCAGGAATTGCTGGCAGTGGAGACATCCTGCTTTTCATTGCACATCTGTGCTGCTCATGGGCTGTCATTTCTGGAGGAGCAGCATGGAAGTTTCCTGAAGTTCTCAGGTATAGATGTGATTTCCAGGTGCTTGAGAACAAGTGCCAGGCCAAGGGGGAATGGCTTCACACTGACAGAGAGTAGGTTTAGGTGGGATATTAGGAAAAAAATAATTCTTTGTGAGGATGATGAGGTTGCCCAGAGATTGCTGTAGTTTTCTGGAAGAGCAGCATGGAAGTTTCCTGAAGTTCTCAGGTATAGATGTTATTTCCAAGTGGCTTGTAGTGCCAGGGCAAGGGGGAATGGCTTCACACTGACAGAGAGTAGGTTCAGGTGGGATATTAGGAAAAAAATAATTCTTTAGCCCAGAGAAGCTGTGGTGGGCCCCTGGAAGTGTTCAAGGCCAGGTCGGAGCAAGCTGGGATAGTGGAAGGTTGGAACAAAATCATCTTTAAGGTCCCTTCTAGCCCAAACCATTCTGGGATTCTGTGCAGATTCCAGGCAGGAATTTCTCTCTGGGACTGTGTTGTACACGGCATGGACGGCAGGGATTTACAGCAAAGCTGTGTTTGTGTTCAGGCTGGGCTGAGGAGAGGGAAATCCACTGAAATTTACCTGCTGAAGTTTAAATGCCCAAACACCCCGTGTGGCTCATGTGTTTGCGTTCAGGCTGGGCTGAGGAGAGGGGAATCCACTGAAATTTACCTGCTGAAGTTTAAATGCCCAAACACCCCGTGTGGCTCATCTTTTGTTACTTTTGAAGGAGAGCAGGAACAGGCCCTCGGCCGCAGTGTTTATGGAATGTACGTGCAGGGAGGGATCAGTTTCTTGGATTTAGGCTGACCTTAACCTGTGAGAAAAATTCCCGATGAAATTTCCGTGCGTGGGAAATGCGGGACTGGCCAACAGAGCCACGAAAGGCCTGGGAGCAAACAGCACAGCCCTGCACAGCTCCTGGCACTTCTACTCTTTTCCTTCGCTGCTTATTTATTTTCTTTCTGCTCCAAGTTTCGCCTGTGTCATATTTTCCATGGAGATAGAGGCGCGGGCGCTCTGAGCGCTGGTGACACGGCAAAGTGTCGGACGGCTGGGGAATGGGGAAGGGAAAAAGGGAAAAAAGGGAGAGGGGAAAAAGGGAAATCTCGGGTTAGGGACGCAGGGGAAGGAAAGCTGCTCGGCAGGGACACGGGGTGAGGGAGGAGCGGCTGCGACCGAGCGGAGACGGGAAGAGAAGGAAACACCCCGCGGGTCTGGAAAACGCTTCCCGTAGGGGAAAGGCCTCGGCAGGCACCGGGGGAAGGGCTGCGAGGGAGGAGGAGGAGCGGGGGAAGAGACGGGGGAGGAGGAGAAGGAGGGGAAAGAGGAGAAGGGAAAGAGAGGGAGGAGGAAGAGGAGGAAGAGGAGGGCGGCCGGCGGAGGGATCCGGCGGCGGGGCGGAGCGGCCGGAGGTACGAGAGCCCCCCGGAGGCGCCGGGGAGGAGCGAGCTCGGCCCGGCCCGGCTCGGCTCGGCTCGGCGCAGGCTCCCCCGGACGCGCCGCTCCCGCCTCTCCCAGCAGCGCAGCGGGGCCAGCACCGGGCCGGGAGAGCAGCGCAGCGCGGTGGGACTCGGCCCGGAGCGGAGCAGGGAGCGGAGAGCAGAGCGGAGCCAGCCCGCAGCGCCCCGCTGGGTCCCGGGCCGGAGCGAGAGGCGGAGCGGCGGGGGATGGAGCCCCGGGCCTAGAGGCGGCCGCCCTGCCCGACCCCTGCGGGCGCTGCACGGGCGGGGGTCGGGGCGGGCGGGCAGCGGGGATGGGCCCGGCCGCGGGCGGGGAGCGCCGCCCGCCCCCCGAGCGCAGCCCCTGAGCCCCGGCTGGACGGGCACGGGCACCATCGGCCGCTTCTGCAAAGCTTTTTTTTTTTTTTCTTCACCCCCCCCGAGTCCACCGAGATTGTTTTGTTGTTTCTTGTCGGAGTTTTTTCCTTGCTGGAGTTTTTTCTTTATCCCCCACGCCCCACTTCCGTGGTTTGGATATTCTGGGTGACTGCAAAGAAGAGTTTTGGAGTTGTTTTGGATTGGGTTTGGTTTTTTGGTTTGTTTTTTTTTTCTTTTTTTTTTTTGGTTCCCTTCTCCTGCCCTTGAACTGAGTTTGTCCTCTGTGCGTGCCTGTTCTGGAGCAAGGCTGGATCCTGAACCTCGGTGCATGTAAGGGGCAAAGCCTCGTTCATATTCCTGCAATAAGAGTAAAATGTAAATTGAATAATACGACTTCTTGCCAAAGGCTCCAATGAGTGGCACACAGTCCACAATCACGGACAGGTCAGTATAAAATGAGATTTCTTGATTTTTGTGGGTTTTTTTATCTTTTTTTGAAGTATGAATATTCGCAGAGCTCACGTACTTTGTGTTCTGGCTTCAGTTACAGGCACGATCAGAAAAGCAGGATTTAATCAGAGGTTCTGGGAACCAAGGGTGTCCTGACTGTCAAAGCAACTGGGTTAACTTTGAAACTGGCGTATTTCAAGTCCAACAGCTTTCAGGCCTGCCAGGCTGACTTTGTAGGAGCCGGGGTGGTAATTCAGCTCCCAGGATGGGCTGGTGCTGCGGGGAACACCGAAAGCGAGGGTTCCTGCCAGGGGATGGAGCAGCAGAAGCCACCAAGAATTCGGTGTCCAGCTCAAACCTGAGCTCAGAGAGCCTGTTGAGGATGCACTTGGGTCTCCTTGGGTCAAGTACTGCCGGGAGGTCACTCCAGGTGAGGGCAGGAGGGATAGTTGACAAGCAGGAATGTCTGCTGGTGTCTCCCTTAGCAGGAACCTGCCTTTGGATACCTGCTCAGGCCTCTGGGCTGCTCTGCAGGTGCCTTTCATTACCTCTGGAGTCCTCTTGTTTGTGCTTGGGTGGTTCAGAGGAAGGGAAAAAAAAAAGTGGCAAAAAAAAAAAAGTCAAGTAGGAAACATTTTAACATGCAAGTGAGTGGAATGAGTGTCTTCAGATGGTTTTTTTTTTTTTGAGGAGAAGAAAAGATACATTTTTTTGGCACTGTATGCTGTGAAAACCACTGTATGTATTTTATTGTATCTTTATGGTGTCTGTTTGGTGGTTAAGGTGTGAACGTGTGTGGCCAAGGCCTTTCATAACCGAGCAGTTGTGGCCCAGCAGTGAAGCTGGGGCTGGGATGGGACAATGATGCTTTGGGTGCTTGAGCTCACCAAGTTCAGGCTCCAGGTGTGGGCAGGAGAGAGGCTGAGTGTGGTTCTCACTTAAACCCAGGCCTTTTGGTGACTCCACAGGTCCTCACAGCACAGCCCAAAGTGCTCTGGGACAGCTCAGACTTGTGTACAATCTGTGTTTACAACTTTTCACACAGTATTAAATCTTGGCAATTAATTTTGTAGTTTGTCCTAGCAGAATTTTCTCTTTTGCAGTGCGTGAATGATTCTTGAGTTGCAGGGTGTTTTTTTTCTCTGTAGCAGGCAAGGCAATGACAGTAAAAAGGCATTTCAGTGGATTTGTGAGGATTTTGTTACATACTTCAGCCCATATGTCTTGTGGCAGTTGCATGATATCAAAAAGAACGACAGGATTTTCATCCCAAGGAGCAGCTGAGTGATGCATGGAAAGGAAGAACACGAGAACAGGGAATTTAATTTACTTGTTAGTAGAACAAAATACTTTCCATTATTGAATTGAAGCAGCCAAATAAAAAAAAAAAAGTCTCATTTCCTTTTGCTCTCAGTCATGTCAGGAGGATGTTTCTGTTTGGTGTTCCATTAAGGTTTTGGATCAAAAGGCTTTTAGTGTCAGGTGAGGAGCTGTCTCCACAGCCCTGGGATTTCTGGGGGAATGTGGAGGAACTGGATCTTTTTTTGTCACTGTTTTTCACCTCTGGCCTGAAGCAGCCCCAGCTCTGGGGTGCAGAGTCATGGTTGTGGTTCTGCCAGGAGAGGAGAAGCTTTGGGGTGACCTCATTGTGGCCTGCCAGGACCTGAAGGAGCCTACAAGGAAGATGGAGAGAGACTATTTTAATAGACCTAGAGTGACAGGACAAGGGGGGATGGTTTCAAACTCAGAGCAGGGTTAGATTGGTCATTAGAGCAGAATTGTTCCCTGTGAGGATGGTGACAGGGTGCTCAGAGCAGCTGTGGCTGCCCCTGGATCCCTGGAAGTGTCCAAGGCCAGGCTGGAGCACCCTGGGACAGTGGAGGGGTCCCTGCCCATGGCAGGGGATGGGAACGAGATGGGATTTAAGGTCCCTCCCAGCCCAAACCATCCTGGGATTCTCTGGTGATTCTCTGATTCATTCCCTGGCTGAACCTTTCAGCAGAAGCCCAGACGTGGTGCTGGTGTTTGTTCCCATCTCTGCCATCCCTCTTCACCCCCAGCACTGTGCAGGGTTTGGACAGGATGGGTTTTCATCACTCTTGTCCCTGCAGAATATTCCCCTTCCCTTCAGGCCTGAGGAGAGAATTTATTGCCTCTTTCAATCTGCCTCCAAAGCTCAGAATGCAAAGCAGGTGCAATAGAAATAATATTGATGCTTCCACTGTCATTAGACCTCCGTGGTATAAATCATCTGACATGTTCAATTCTCTTTGTGTTTGTCAATCACCTTCCTTGGTGGGATTGAGGTGGGAATTGCCTTAAACCAGGAAAACGCAGCTTGCATCCGTGCCAGATGGCATTAGGAACATAATAGGGCAGCTTGGGCCTGGATTTTTCTCCATATTAGCTTTACATATTTGCATTTTGCATATATAGAGCTGCTTAAATCCACATTACAGACAGCAGATATTTCCTTTGCTATCCCTGCAGTTGAAGGTGGCAGTGATTTGACAGCTGTCACATTTCCTTCGTGCAGGCTGCACTTCTCATCCTTGACATATTTGATGATGTCATGATTACCATTAAAAACATAAATATATATATTCATATATATGTATATTTACATATAAATATATCTTTTAACATAAAACTTATATATATAATTTATATAAAATTACATATAAATTATATATAATTTATATATAATTTTTATATAATTTATATTTAAATATATAAATTAGGAGTGTATGAATGGCCATTTCTAATGCTGTTCTGCAGCCAGGATGATAAATGATGATTTTATTAAGTCCACTCTTTTTTTTTTTTTTTTTTTTTTTAATTTTTTTTTCGTTCTCTTTTCCAGGAAAGTTGAATGGGTTTTAGTGTCTGGCGCTGCTGAAACACAGTCAGGCCAGTTCATATCTGAGTGTGTCTGGGCTCATTCTCTCTGTGGACTAAACCTTAACCCAGCTAGTTTTGGTGGTGCTTATGCTCAAATTCTGTTATCAGAACTCCCAAAGCAGCATCAATTTCTGGTGTCTTTTTCTTCAAGTGCCTTCAGTCTGGAGGGAAGTGAGTGCCTGGGGGAGTGGGGGGATATCAGGCATTAAACAAAAAAGGCAGAGCAGATGTTAAAGGCTGTTCAGAGTTGGTGGCAGAGCTCCTGACACACATTGCTCCCCAGCAGCATTTGGGGGAGCACCTAAAGGGTGCAAGCAGACAGAAAATTATCTCCTAAAGAGCACTTGAGGCTTAAAAACACATCAGCAAAGCGTTCTCCAGGAGAGCCGTGGTGCCTTGCACGGCTGCTGGTGATCTGAGAGAGTTAAACACTGATTTAACTTCCCCTGCTTTCCCTCAGGATGTTCTTTTACTTTGTCAGCTGCTTTTTTTTTTTTTTTTTAATCATAGTCCTGGTGCCCATTGGAGCATATCAAACTCTTCATCTCCAGCCTTATTGCTCTGCTCCTTTATGTTTGTAAACATTTACACCCTCTTCATTTAATCCTCCCTTAGCTGTGCTGTATTTGTTCAGAGGCCTCCTAAGGTGGCATTTATCTTGCTGAGCTTAGGAGCTCTTTGAGGTAGACACCCCTGAGCTGCTCATCTGGCTCGACTTGATCGTTAGTGGAAGGAAATCTGCACATCCAGGGGACCTTTTATTATCCTAAAGGTATCTAAAATCAGTCAGGTGACTGAGCTTCATCCAGCTCTGCATTTAGGTGAGACTTCCCATATCTTTTAACCAGAAAAAAAATCAATTTTTGGCCGCTCGCTGGTGCTGGGTTGGATTTTTGTTGCTGGGTGCTGTTTTTGGTGGGCGGATTGCAGATTTGAGTCCATCTGTGACCAGCTGAGGGGTGGCAGGCAGCTGGGCAGGGTTTGTTGGAGGAGTTTTCCTGTTTCTGCTGCAGTGTGCCCGCACTCCCTCTGGAGCTCTCCTGGCCAGCTCTGGGCGTTGCTGTGAGCTGTGCATGGCCGAGGGAGATAAGGCCTTTATTCTTCCCAAGGCCACGCTGGGGCCAGGCTGGAATTCTGAAATTCAGCCATTTCCAGTCTCTGCTTGGCCACCAAAGGCCGGCCCGAGCTCGGCTGTATCCTGTTATGACACTGAAGAAACATTTGTGTGCCATTAATTTTTTTTTGCTCTCGGAGTTAACTGTATTTTTCTTCCTGTCACCGTTCCAAACACACTCCAGGGTTGAGCAATTGCACGGCTGCAGGACTTGCTTTATGTTTCTTTCTGTTTATTAAAGGCCAATAAAAGAAAGGAGGCTCTTGCTTTTTGCAGGACCTCGCTGAGGAACTGGTGACTCTTCTCTGCAGTTGCTTGCAAATGAGTTTTATTTATAACCCTGCTGTAGTTTCTGTTGCTACGATTGGAAAACAGCAGAGGTAGAATTTACACGTAATTACCCTTGAGAAGTTTTAATTGGTGATTTGCTCCTGACTTGGTATTAAAATAGACTCTAATTGTTTCTTATCTGCCTTAGATGCACTTTCCCTGTCTCTGGCTCTTTGGAAGTCCCTGTAGTAATTGGGAATTCTCGGACTGTATGGTGGAAGGAAAAAAGGGGTTTATTTCTTCCAGCAGGGTAAGAACTGCACAGAAAGTCACACCTTAGTTAGATGTCATTGTCATGCATTTTTAAAATGAGTAGAGTTAGTAAAATCCAGTATTTATGGAAAATGGGCTGCAGCATGGCATCTAAGGATTAAAAAGAATTATAGTCTTTGAGTGGGGCTTTTCATCATTGTGCCTTGGCTATGTTTGGAAATTAGCAGTTGACAGAGTCTGTGCATAAATTCCTGTTTTATTCTGCTGTCCTTGAGGCTGGCAGAAGAGAGGACTGTCTGGGGTGTTTACTGCTGGCTGGGACACAAATGCTACCACTTGATGTTGCATAGTTTATTAGGGCTTTTACTGGAGACAGGAGCTGAGGTGAGCTTGATTTTCTAGTTTTGAGTAGAGCTGTGGGCGTTGTGATTATTTGGGTGGAGGCAGGAATGATATTTCATCTGTGAGCCCAATTGTATAATTCTCCCTGTGCACAGAACTCCTGTTAATGGCATTTTAACATTTCAAATGGATGGGTTAGGAAAGAGACCGAGATGTTGGCTCCTTCTATTTCAGATTTTCAAAATTCTGATCCACATTTCAAATGGATGGGTTAGGAAAGAGACCGGGATGTTGGCTCCTTCTATTTTAGATTTTCAAAATTCTGATCCACACCTACAAGAATTTAGCAGCAAAAAAAATAAAAGCATTTTAACATTTCAAATGGATGGATTAGGAAAGGGACCAGGATGTTGGCTCCTTCTATTTCAGATTTTCAAAATTCTGGTCCACATTTACAGGAATTTAGCAGCAAAAAAAAAAAGACTCGGTGCTGTCCTGGCTTGAGAAGGAAAGTGCAGCTTGCCCTTGGAGTTTGCTGAGGTCACTGGTGGGGTCTGTGGGTGTTCACTGGTGTCCTTTGACTTCCATGACCTGTGTGGGAGGAGAGTTCCTTGGTCCTGGAGGGTGACAGCAGCGAGCACAGTCGTCCTGCTGGAAATCAAAGAGTCCTCTGTTCCCTCTCACAACTGCTCTGGACCTTGCTGTACAAGTGATGGTTTTGTAGAAGTAGTGGTTAGTGTAGAAGTGGTGTTTTGTTGTAGAAGTAGTGATTTAGGCACTGGAGATTTCTGCAATTCATCCTAAGGCTGTAGAGAGCATTGGTGAATTTGCCTGGGGAAGGTGGTACACACACCTGTAGCAGTTATTTTCATATTTCATGGCTAGACATCAGGATTCCTGTTATTTTCATATTTCATGGCTAGCCATCAGGATTCCTGTTATTTTCTATATTTCATGGCTAGCCACCAGGATTCCTGTTATTTTCTATATTTCATGGCTAGCCACCAGGGTTCCTGTTATTTTCTATATTTCATGGCTAGCCACCAGGATTCCTGTTATTTTATGTATTTCATGGCTAGCCACCAGGATTATTTGGTTCTTTCCTGCAGTTGGGGTCTCCCAGTGAATTTGTGCCTAAAGAATTTGAGTAGCTTCAGTGACAGCTTCTGTTTTTCCAAGAGTATAACCGACAGGAATTTTGACATTAACTGTTTCTTTCCCATTTTTCCTGCAGTATTTTGAGCAGTATCCTTTACCTCTCGTGGTAAAAATTCTCAGCCCCACCTGGGCAGCCCTGTGTGCAGTTCTGCAGAGTGTCTGAGGGAGGAGCAGTGTTTGCTTTGGTCTGGAGACTGAATTCTCCACTCCTCCTCGAGGTGGTCCTTGGGGTCACCAGGGAGATATGTTGGCTGTGCTGCTTGGAAGATAAGCTCAGCTTCTTGCCTTGAGCCTTTATCCTCCAGGTTTCTTCCTAAAAACCTCTTCCTTCCCTCTGAAAATTAGTAGTTGGAGATTTATTAATGAATCCCATTTGTATTATCTTCGTGTTTTAGTGGATATATTGCTTAAAAATGCTTCTTGTAGCATTCCAGATATTCCTCTGCCTAAGCACTCCCTCTGATATTTTATCTGCTTTGAGATAAGCAGATTTTCCTGTGTGAGAGATGTCAATAGCACTGAGAGAAAATAGATTTAAATGCATATTTTCAGGTAGGTGATGCTGTGTTCTGTGGCCCTGCTCTGGATAATTATTAGGTTTAAAGAATAAAAGTCTTAGTTCATGTCTCAGCTTGATTAAACGAAGGGTCAGGAGCCTGTTGGTAATATCTCAACATCAGAAGAGAGGGCTTAAAATAAGGACAGGAGAAGCAGCAGCAAGGGAATCAGTAAAATGAAAAGGGATGTAAAACGTGCAGTGTTTGATTAAGAATGCAAAAGGGATAAAATACAAGACAGGATACATACAAAATAGTAACAGCACACTTAGAAAAAGACAGGAAGAAGCAACGTTTACTCATTTTTCTTTGAAAAGAAAACATGTAAAAATAAATACATTAAAATGACAGGAAAAAACAGCGTCCTTATGTTTCAAATGTAAGCATAAGTATAAATAGTAAAAGCCAAACAAACAGTGTTCAGCCTGTGACATTCACAAATGGTCTGGATGTTTTGTTATCACCCTGCATCCTTTCCTTGAGGATTTTCAGTGTTGTGTCTGTTTGACTTCTGAGGCCCATGGGCAGGAACCCTTTCTTGCAGCCTGATGGTAAATAAGAAACATTGCTGTTTACATTTGTTGGCAAACACTTCAATGTGATCCTCTGGGTTATTTTAAGCTCTGTTTTGACAAGGCTGAAAGGTCTGGGCTGGGATGTTCGGTGGCAAAAGCGTTTCATGGAATTGCTGTGGCACTGGCAAAGATCACAGCACAGGTTTCTGTACTTGGAATAATTCTCCTGTGGTGTGGATCATTGTCCTGTTCATCCCTGGGATGCTGTCAGCTGTCCTGGCAGGATGGGCTTGGTCACAAGTGGCACTGGGGCTCAGCTCTTCCAAAAAATAAACCTTTTATGGGCAGGGAGCAGGCTTGGGTAAAAGTTGGGCTGTGTGAATCAAGCAGCAGGGCCTTTCTTGGTGCTACAAAGAGGCTGAAATGTTAAAAACCTAAGAGAGAATCTCCATGTTCTGGCGGCTCTTGGTTGCTCTCAGTTGGCACAAGAGCTGTGGCTGCAAGGGCAGAACTCAAACTGGTTTTACTCCTGAGCTCTTGTGATGTGTTTTGGAAATTTTCAGGGATATTGGTGGGAATCTGAATTTTGTTTAGGTGCTGTTCCCTATTGAACCTGTGAGTAGCAGCACAATTGACTCTTGTCTGTGGGAGAAGCTGCTCCTGGATTTATTTGCAGGCAGTGAATCCTGGTTTGTGCTATCACCTGCAGCCCTGGGTGACTTCCCAGGGGGAATCAGTAACCTAACAAGAGTTCAACACTCTTTTCTAGAGTGAGCTGCAGTGCTGGAGAGGGGCTGGAAAACTTAGGTGGGACCTGGATTAACCTGAGCAAGCATTTCCCAGCGTGGAGGAAAAGCCCCATGTCTTTAATAAAGCACCAGACTGATGTGAGACAGGCAGAGGACTGGGAGTCCACCACTCCCATAAACATACAAGCTTCAACCTGCAGGCTCACCTGAAGCATCTGATGGCTGCTTGAAAGTCTTTTTTAGCCTGTTATGATAGTGGCTGTTGGTGCAGCTCCTTGGCAGCACTTCAGACAAGGCGTCTCCTCTGAGTGTGGCACTGCTGCCTTTCTGCTGTGCCCAGATGCAAAAAGAGGGTTCTGCTGCCAGAAGAGGGATGGAAAACGTGGAAAGGGAGAGAATTCAAGGAGGGAAGCCATAACGAGCCAGCAGAGAGAGGAAATAGGAAAAAGCTGCAGTGCAAGACAGGAGAAATCAATAGGAAGTGAGTGAGAGGGAGAGAAATGGTGGCAGCTGCCAGACAGGAGAGAGGTTTCCTGCCTGCCCCAGGGCCAGGAGCTGCTGCTGGAGGGCAGAAAGGTCTGACAAGGCAGGGCTGCAGCTCAGGGTGCTGGGCAGCACTGGAGAAACCCCTTCAGAGCCTGGGAGTGCCCCTGTGGCTCTGGAGGAGGCTGCCCTGGGTGGCAGTGTCTGAGCTGTGTCCTGATAATTCCTGTTCTTCTGGGAACAGTTCCTGTTCTTCGTTCAAAGCTGCTGCTCACATGCATGAGCACAACGTTGTTTTCTGCTCTGTGTCAATAGGATTTTTTTTGTTTGTTTGTTTAATTATAATTATTATGGTGTCCTAAATGAGGCAGTGACCTCAGCCAAAAGCAAGCTGCTGTTCTGGGGATTTAAAAGAGGGATTTTCCCTGCTGCTGCAGACTCTGTCCTGACTGAGGCAGCAGCATCAGCTCTGGCAAATATCCAGGGGGAGCTGCAGTAGAGGAGAGTGAATTTATATCATTTATATCATTTATATCATGTGGGCTTCCTAAATGTGAGGATGGGGGGACTCCGGGTGTGCCAAGGATAAAAGAGATCTCCTGGTGCTGGGGTGCAGCTCTGCAGCTGGCAGTTTGTTCTGCAGCCTCTCGGGAGGCACCAAATGATAGGCTGTGGTTTGCCCTGTGGTCTGGGGAGTGGAAGTGGTTCCTGTGGGCACAGATGTGATCTGAACAAACCAACAGCCTCGGTGGCTGTGCTGGGGAAGGTGCTCAGGGATGCTGCACAGAGCCCTCTGCGCTTCTTGTGGGGTTTGCTTTGCTGGGAGGATGTGTTAAAGGCTGGAGGGTGCCCAAAGGAGCACCTGTGCAGGTGCTGCTCTGCCCTGAACCATCAGCAGTAAAGGAAAATATCTTGCAGTCATCCAGAAATAAAGACAAACACCTTGTAATAATTCAGAAATAAAGGCAAGCACCTTGCAATAATTCAAAAATGATGATCTAAAAGAGCAGAGCTCTCTAGATCATTACTCCCTAGAAATATCTGGATTATCTGTCTAGGTATCTGATCTCAAAATTTAGATACTTCAGTGCTGGGTGATTTGATATGATACTGGGAATTGGTAAATATTATTTTCCCTTTTGAGTACTTGGAAGCCCCAAGTTTTACATTCGAGTCACTCACATTATGGAAATTGCTGTGAGAATTAAATAGTGAAGGAAAAATGGGGGAAAAAAAAAGGCAAGCACATGTTTCTTGCAGTGTATCTTTCTGATATCTACATATCTGATCTCTTTAGATATTTCATTGCTGGGTGATTTGCTGTAAGAGTTTGATAATCCTGGGAATTGGTAAATATTATTTGCCCCTTTGAGTACAACTGAAAGCCCCAAGTTTTACATTTGGGTCACTCACATTATGGAAACTGCTGTGAGAATGAAATAGTGAGGGGGGAAGAAAGGCAAGCACATGTTTCTTGCAGTATATCTGATATCTAGATATCTCATCTCCTTTAGATACTTCATTGGTGTAAGAGTTTGATAATCCTGGGAATTGATAAATATTATTTGCCCCTTTTGAGTACAACTGAAAGCCCCCAAGTTTTACACTCACGTTATGGAAACTGCTGTGAGAATGAAATAGAGAGGGGGGGAAAAAAGGCAAGCACATGCTTCTTGCAGTGTATCTTTCTGAGATGTGGTATCTAGATATCTGATCTCTTCAGATACTTCATTGTAAGAGTTTGATAATCCTGAGAATTGGTAAATATTATTTGCCCCTTTTGAGTACAGCTGAAAGCCCCAAGTTGGTCACTCACGTTACGGAAACTGCTGTGAGAATGAAATAGTGAGGGGAAAAAGGGGGGGAAAAAAGGCAAGCACATGTTTTTTGCAGTCTGGAAAGCTGCAGGAATGTTGGTGCTGGCTGTAAATGCTGCAGTGGTGTTTACTTTGGATGTTAACCAGTGCAGCTTCAGCTGAATGTATGGCACAGCACAGCTGACCTCCTCTCCCTTTCCCTTCCAGCAGCTCATTATCAGCTCTCACACTCCCAGGGACATCCAGCAGTTGCTTTTTGGTGTCTGCACCTGCTCACCCTCACCTTGGCCTCCCTTCTGGCTCTGGGGCTCCTGGCCCTGCCCATGCAGGCACAAGCCCAGGTTTAGGGCAGGAAAACCCCTTTTTTGCTGGCAGGGTGGATGGCATTGCCTGCCTGGGGTCAGCAGGAGGGGACAGGCCCAGAATCAGAGAATTCAGCTTAGCTGGGAGAGGGAGAGGAAACAGCTTTGCAGAGCTTTTGGGCTGCCTGGAAAACTCTAAATCCTCTCCCTGGAATTCAGCCAGATGAAAAGAACCTGTCCCTTCCAACTCCCTTTTTAAATTTTTTTTTTATTTTTTAATTTTTTTTATTTTTTATTTTTTATTTTATTTTATTTTTAATTTTTATTTTTTAATTTGTATTTCTAAATTTTATCATTTTTATTTTACTATTTTTAATGTATTTATTTTATTTTATTATTTTAATTTTCTATTTATTTTTAAATTTTTTTTTTTTATTTTTTATTTTTATATTTTTATTATTGTATATTTTTGTATTTAATTTTAAAAATCTATATCTGTTTTTATAATCATCCCAGTTCCTGGGAAGTGGCTCAGCTGAGCCTCCTCACAGGAACATCACAGCAACTCAGAATCTGCTGAAAATTTTTTGCTCCATCTGTCGCTTTCCATATTCACAGAAAATGGCTCCTTCACATCTCCAGATTGATTCTTGGGATACTGATGGGATTTGATCAGCAAAGGTCTCAAGGAACTTGAAGTTTACACTTGAAATAAGTTGATTTCTCTGTTTTTTTTATTGGGGATTCTGGCTGTGTTCTGGCCCTGGTAATGCAGGCACAATCCCTGGGAATATACATATATATATAAAAATATTATATATATATATATATAATTTTGGGGAATATATTTCCCCCAAATAAATGCTGCTGTATAGTGTATAGAGGGATTTAGTGTTTTCCTTTCTTTTATCCTTTTTGTTTAATTAAATGCCTTTTAGATCAAAAAGCTTGCCCCAAAAGAGCATTTCAAAGAAGGAGAAAAATAACAAAGAGCATGCAAATAATGAGGTGGGGTTTGTTGTTCTTTTTTTCTTTTTGTTAAATAAAAAAGGTAGTTTGTAATTGGTTTTGGGGATGAGCACAAAGGGACTCTGGACACTTCAAACAAGGGCTATGATTTGTTTATTTAAATTGTAAATTTCAATGTGAAAATCTCTTCATCTTCTCCTCTGAGTTGTATTTGGATCCCTTTGCTGTGGCAGTCAATTAGAATAATGTAAAATACAACAAGGAGCTGTGTGGCAGTGAGGAGCCCTCTCAAATATCTGGGATTTTAGGGAATTCTTTCTCAGCTGAGCTGAGGTTGGTGGCAGCATCCCTGGATCTGTTCCCCAATCCCCAATGAAAATGTGCAGGAGGAAATGCCCAGCAGAAATGAATTTTGTCTCCAGGATCAGGAGCTGCCTGGGCTCTCCCCCTCTCTCTCTGTTCCATCACGTGGAGATGTTTGCTTTAGATTAAAACCCTGCTCTGGCATCCTGGTGGTTTCCCTGCTGCAGCAAACACCTTGGGAGGAGTTATCTTACTGAACTGAGAGAAAACTGCATTCCCTTTGCTTTAATGCACTCAGCACTGGCATTCTGCTGGTGACCAGGGCTTAATTTTTACATTTAGAGCTTTGTGGGATTTTCAGAGACCCCAGATGAAGGAAGGAATGATGAATCTGACTCCAGGTTCTCAGAAGGCTAATTTATTATTTTATGGTATTATATTATATTAAGAATACTATATTAAACTATACTAAAGAATATAGAAAGGATATAAACAGAAGGCTAAAAAGATGATAATGAAAACTTGTGATTCCTTCCAGAGTCCCAACACAGCTTGGCCCCAGTTGGCCATTAAATAAAAACAATTCACAGCAGAAAGTAATGAAACAATCACCTGTTAGTAAACAATGCCCAAACTACATTCTAAAGCAGCAAAACACAGAAGAAGCAAATCAGATAATTATTACTTTCATTTTTCTCTGAAGCATCTCAGCTTCCCAGGAGAAAATCCTGGACAAAAAGATTTTTGGACCATCTCAGTTCCTTAAGCCCAGCTGCTGGTTCTGGTGCTAGCACAACATTTTGTTAGATGTGGACAGCTGATGGGTGATGAATGTGTCTGGTTGATACAGGAAATTGGAAATTAAGGGCTGTTTGGGCATTTAGAATTTGCCAGGACAGCAAACAGGGAGGGAGTTGTGGTTTCTTTCAGGCATGGGTGACTCTGATCTAGCTGCTAACATTCAGCATAATTCATCTTTCTGTAGGTGAGCTGTGTGCATGCTCTGCTAAAACAGAAATTATAACACTTTATCTTATCTGTTTGATGGATAATTCAACTTTCTGTGTGTGAGCTGTGTGCCTGCTCTGCTAAAACTGAAATTATAACACTAAATGTTATCTATTTGATGGATAATTCAACTTTCTGTAGGTGAGCTGTGTGCATGCTCTGCTAAAACAGAAATTATAACACTTTATCTTATCTATTTGATGGATAATTCAACTTTCTGTAGGTGAGCTGTGTGCCTGCTCTGCTAAAACAGAAATTATAACACTTTATGTTGTGTATTTGATGGTCAAATGTTACCTGAAAAGCAGTCACTGGGTTAAAATTTCCCTGATTTCTGTTTGATGGATAATTCAACTTTCTGTAGGTGAGCTGTGTGCCTGCTCTGCTAAAACAAATTATAACACTAAATGTTGTCTATTTGATGGTCAAATGTTACCTGCAAAGCAGGCACTGGGTTAAAATTTCCCTGATTTCTGCCCTGCTAAGGAGCAGGAAGCACCTCGTGTCCAGCACAGTACAAATATATTAGGAGTAAATAATAAAAGATTCAGGTGAATCAGCTGCCAGGCCCCTCAGAGGAGGGGCAGTGAGCTGTGTGAGTGTTCCTCCTTTGGAATCTCAAACCAGGAGTAGATGCAGGAGTTAAACAATAAAATTGGAGTTAAACAATAAAACTTCCTGGCAGGGTTTGAAACCTTCCTTTCCTCCCTGTGTGTGCCCTTGGAGTTGGGCTTTAGGGGAAGGGGAGATGGAGAGCTCTGGAAAAGGCTGTGGGTTATCCTGATACTGCAAGGAGGACAGAGTCAGAAATAAAGTGAATTTTGTGGGACATAAACTGGTGTTTTGCTTATTAACAGTACCTGGAAACACTGGCAGCTCTAAATTTGTGTGGTTTTGGTTGCATTGAAGCAGTGGTAAAATAAAAGTGTGTTTTAATGCATGAAAAAATGGATTTATTCCTTTTCAGAGGCTAGGGCTGTGAGTACAGGTATAGCTGCCTTGCACTTCAACTTGGGTTTTTCTTCCCTGCTTTTTGAATTTGGGTCTATAAGGCTGCAGGTGTGGGATGGAATAATGATCAAGCCAGTCCTGACTTGTTCTGGGGTCAACATTTTGATGTTTGATCCTGTCCTTGAGTCTGTTTCTGTTTTGTACTGTAAAACTGGGCTGGGATGAAATTTATGGTGAATTAAAAAGGACCTGCAAAATTCTTTGGAAAGAATAAATGAAGCTCTGCCCCTCCCTCCGTGCTTCTTGACAAATAGTGAGCAGTTCATGGAGTTTTATAGGCCTGGAAGTATTTATTGCTGACAATTCCCAGCCCTGGAGTGAACCAGAACAAGGTATTGAGTGCTAAATCCATGGAACTGGCGCTGTGTTTTCTCTCTCTCTCTCTGAATTATGACACAGATTTAACAACTGTGGTCAGTTTGCTGTGAATGAAATGGATTTTGCCTCAGCAAATGGAGTTTCCCAGCTCTCACTGCTCTCTTTTCAAATTGTCAGCTATAGAATAATTACTTTTTTCTAATTTATGCTGTTTTGGCATGGATTCAAGTTTGCATTTAGTGGCTGGCATAAATGTTACATTTTAGAGCTGCTTTGGGGGGGGATTTTTTTTTTTTTGGTCAGGCTTACTGGAATTGGTTGAACTTAATTCAATGACAGGATAAGCAAAAATTTGTTTAGATAGGCTGTTCTGAGATGTTTAATGCCTTCTAAAATTGTTCATGGTAAAAGATCAAGGAAGGAAACTCGGTGACCTTTTCAATGCAGCTCCATAGAAGTCATTTTCCTATGCCAGAAGTCAGCCCAGACAATGAAACTGAAAGAGGGTTCTCTTTCATAAAGGATCTTTCATGTTTTGCTTGTGCAGATTTATTTTTTTTATCACAGATTTAGCAGACTTCACAGCTGTCTTTTAATCAGTTTCCATATTTGTACCAGAACTTTCTTATTTTAATTACTGTCTGCAGAAACCGTTCAGCCGCTTGTTGGGTGACACAGTCGAAAATGATAATTTTCTGTAATTCTTTTCTTGGCTTAGATCACTCCAGTAATATCTATTAGCAGCAAATGCTCGGAGTTAAGATTTTGTGCTGCAAGTTTGAATGATTCAGTGTTCTCTTTTTTTTTTTAATTTTTTTAGGGCTGATTTTAAGCACTTTGCTGCATTAAAACAGACAGCTGTGCCTCAGCCTTGTAATGACTGACTCTAAGCTGGGTTGCCAGTCTAAGCCTAACTTGTGCTGAGCTGGGCTTTTGGCTCAGGAGGTGGTTTTGTCCAGAGCACAGGATTTGGTGCTGAATCATCCTAAATAATCAATTGAGCTGTATCTCCAGCAAGAAAGTTGATTTTCCCACTCACTCACTTGATCAGTTTCTCCCCTGTGTAAATCACTTTTGCTGTTTCCTTTGTGGACAATAGTTCTGCATGGGATTTAATCTTTTATTTCTTCTGTGCCAGCTTTAATTTGAATGTTCCCTGGCATGGTGCAGATGCTGCACTCAGGTTTCATTCAGTGACTGTTACAGCCCATGACTGTACTTGAAAAATTGAGAGTTTTTCTTAAGGCATTCTCATCTCCATCCTAAAAACATTTGCTTACCTCTTATATAATATATAATATATAGAATGTAGAAAATATAGAATATATTATATTCATATTATATATGCATATCTATAATATTATGCACGATTTATAGTTACGATTTCATATTTTATATAAAAGTATATAGCAAAATAATTGAAAAAAAATAGCAAAATAGTTGAATAGTATATAGTAAAATAGTTGAAAAATATTGAAAGTTTGCAGGAATTCTGGCCTGTGCATTGCCTTCCCAAATAAGTTGAATGTGCCGAATATCTGTGATATTTTCTGTACATCCCAAGGTGTCACTTCTTTTTTAGAAAAGGAGTTCTGGTACTGATGTGAGGCTGATCTGAGCAGCATTCCCGCTTCAATTGCCCATCTCCTTTTTTACTGCAAAAACAATTTCCTGTTTCTGTACCTCAGTTTTTTGTTTTCCCAGCTAAGTTCCAGTAATTGAAGGAACTGAGGTAATGAAGGGTTTGCCTGCGTGAAGCAGTGGGTTTGGAAAATGATTATTTTATCTGCTCTGAGCTGTCCTTAAGCTGTCTCCTCTGACTTGCAGAAATTCCTGAGAGGAAGCTGCTGTGTCTTTAACTTCCACTGCCTCTTATGTAACCCAGCATGGTTGGGATACTCACATCAAATATTAACTCATTTCTTCATCAGGTTGTCTCCTGCTCTCCATAAATCATATCCAGAGTACCCAGAGAGAAAATCTCATAGTCCTTTGCTGCTTGTAGAGCAATAAAAGGTTTTGAGACAACACACAGACTCTTTTTTTGATGGAGAAAAGAAAATTTTAAATTCCCCACACTTGATTAAAGTGCAGTTCTGTGCCTCTGACACCTTTATGGCTTTTTGTGGGATGTACTGACAGAGCAGGGCAGGATTTTTGTGCTTGAAGAGACTCAGGTGTTTCTCAGATGTGTCTGAAAGGTGTAGGTCATTGGGTGGACTCTGAGTCCTTGCTGAAATGTGTCAGATTTCTGACATTTCTTCTTGTCTGTACTTTTATATTTATACATTTTCTCAAAAAAACCCAACCCATAGCAGTTTTCTGCTAGTTCCTGTTTATTTAGGATGTGTGGGATGGACTTTGTTCCTTGATATAAAATAGGAGAAATGAACATTCTGAGCCCAAAGAAAAGGGAGAAAACGAGGGTCAGTGCTAATGTAAACTCTGTGGAGTATTTGGATATTCTGATGGGGGAACCGGGCAGCCATTCTGTCACTGGTAATTTTTAGGGCTAATAAAAATATTGGAAAGTTTTTTATTTATTGATGTGACGTGTTACAATGTTAGGGATTCAGTGCTAATATAAAGCTCTGTGGAGTATTTGAATATTCTGATGGGGGAACTGGGCAGCCATTCTCTTTCTAATGATTTTTTGGGTTTATAAAATATATTGGCAAGCTTTTATTTATTGATGTGATGTGTTATAATATTACGGATTCACTGCTTAAAAATGCCCGTGTCCATCTATCCCATGTCCTCATGGTGTCTGTATGGGATTCTTTGTCAATAAGCAGATTTTTTCACCCATACCCTTTGTCAATAACCAGATGATTTCATCCATACTTCCCAAAAATTCTGAGTGAGGTTTGGCCTCTCTAAACTACAAATATCCCATGATGGAATCCCAGCCTGGGGTGGGTTTGGAGGGACCTTAAAGCTGATTTTATCCCATGGGCAGGGACACCTTGCACTGTCCCAGGCTGCTTTTGGACACTTCCAGGGGCAGTTCCCACATCCCAAACAGGAGTTTGGGGAGCTGCAGGCTGAGGATTTCCTGGCGAGGTTCCCCCAGCCCTGCAGGATGGGGATGTGCCAAATATCCAGGGATGCTGGATCCTCCTGGATCCTTTGCACAGGGGTGGGGACTCCGTTCCTCGGGGAGCGCTCGCCTCCCGCCCCGTGCGGCTCGGGGAAGTTCTGCATTTCCCAGGCCTGCTCCTTGCTGGGGGAAAGGTCTGGAAATTCTGTGTAAATATTTACCAAAGGCCAGCCTGAGCAGCACAGAGCTGGGACTGAACCAGGGGAGGAGCTTTGCCAAGAGGAGAGAATTCCTTAATCAATACAAAATATTGGGGGCCAGAATTGCTGTTCCTTGCACAGAGATTGAAGAATTCTGGGATATTCAGGCTTGGAACTTGTGTGATGTTTTAGAAGCACTTAATTTTCATTATTTTATTCTTTTATTTATTTTATATATTATTTTATTTGTTTTTATTGTTTTATTTTATTATTTCTTGTTCTGAATAGGCAAAGACAACTCCCTAAATAGGGTTGTTACCATAGCCCAGCCTGAGCAGCACAGAATTGGGATTGAACCAGGAGAGGAGCTTTGCAAAGAGGAGAGAATTCCTTAATCAATACAAAATATTGGGGACCAGAATTGCTGTTCTTTGTAATGAAGGATGGAGCACAGAGATTGGAAAATTCTGGGATATTGAGGCTTGAAACTTGTGTGATGATTTAGAAGCACTTAATTTTCATTAATTTTATTATTCTTTATTATGAATAGGCAAAGACAACTCTCTAAATAGGGTTGTTACCATAGCCCAGCCTGAGCAGCACAGAATTGGGATTGAGCCAGGAGAGGAGCTTTGCAAGGAGGAGAGAATTCCTTAATCAATGTAAATATTCCTAAATCAATATAAATATATAATCAATAATCAAAATTGGGGACCAGAGTTGCTGTTCCTTGTAACGAGGATGGACCACAGAGATGGGAAAATTTTGGGATATTCAGGCTTGGAACTTGTGTGATGCTTTAGAAACACTTAATTTTCATTATTTTTATTATTCTTTAAATAGGCAAAGACAACTCTCTAAATCCTACTCCATCTTCCCCATGTTCTTAGGAGAGATTTCTTTTATAATGATGTATTTTTTTTCATATTTTTTCCTTATCTTCCTTCCCTGCTGTTGTCCAGGACTGTAGAAATCCTCGTGGATTTAAAACTGTGATATTCCATTTCCAGTCCTCACCATTTCTTGGCAATCTCTGAAATTTCTCCTAAAAACCTGATTACATCAGACCTTCTTGCTTTTTATGGTCATTTTTTCCCCTCCTCCAAATTGTTTTCTTATTATGTCCTGTGACTGAGCGTGCTGGGGGAAGGAAATCTGGGAAATCAGAGTAGGAAGCAAGATAGAAGCTTCCATTCCTGATTTTTTCTTGTTTTGCCACTGTTTCCTGGCAGCTGTGTTGCTTTGCACTTGAAAGGGATGTATTGTGTTGCTTTCTCCATAAAACTGTTGATAAAATAGAAATAAAAATTAATCCTCTAAATTTTTTAAAGTTAATGATTTCCATAAGGAAAAAAAAATTGCAAAAAAAAAATTCCATAAGCAAAAAAAAAAAGACAACAGTTAAGCCTTACATGACTGTGCCCTAAAGTCCTTTTTGAAAATACTGAATATTTTTCCTGATGGACTGAAATTTCATTTGGATTCTTCAAAGTCTGTTTGACTCCTTTGTCACAAAGAGGAGCTGCAATATCCATTTCTGACCCTTTTAAGCTTATTTTGTGGTACAAATGCATTTATTTTCCCAAGTGCTCATGGCAGCAACAGAATTGTTATGTTTCAGGGAATTGAAAATGTCCATTCTGAGTTAAAAGCCTTGAAGCATATTCCTTTTGTATTTCTGGTTCCTCCTCACTGACTTTCATGACTTCAAGTTAAATATTTTGCATGAAAATTTAAAATGGATGAATTTGAAGGTCTTTTTGCAAGTATTATATATATATATAAAAGACATAAATATGTAAAAGACATAAATAGATAAAAAATATTAACTAATACATAATACTCTATAATGTTTCATATATTTTTATGATTTTAAAGCACCCTGCAACCTTAAATTGGTGGTGAGGGTAAACTGAGGCAGGCAGCTGGGAAATGTGAATTTGCTCTGTACAGTGAAGGAAATAGGAAATATCAATGCTTTAATCAAAATATCCTTTAGTAAATTAAGGTTTGTTGGTCTGTCAGATTGTCCCATCTGTGTTTCACTTGATAATGAGGAGCATTAGGGAGAAAAATGTGGAAATGCTTGATTTTAGACTGTAACCCAAGTTTAAAAATACCTCTGTTTTGACACCCTCAGCAGAGGCTGTTTGGTGCATGTGATTCTCACTCAGGCATGAATAATAAACTGGGATTTTCAGCCCCTTTTCCCTGGTTTCATTAACTCTGTGATTCCACAGTGGTTAAAAAAGCCCAATATTGATCATTTTTTCCCTTCCCAAGGAATGTTCCTGCGAGGATCTGAGCTGATCCTGGCCTGGCTTTCTCCTTCCCTCTGGTTACCATTTTCTTCTGGACAGCTGACATTTTCTGATTTGTGAAATTCCTAGAAAATTGAGGAGCTGGGCAAACGTTTCAAAATAGGAACCAATGAGACGGAGCCCTCTGCTATTTCAAAAATGATAATGCATGCCACTGGGAAAGGGAGAAGCATGGAAAATACAAGTTCTGGCTGGGAAATGATTGCATGGAGCAGGGAGATGGAGGGGTAGGAGTTGATTTCTTTGGCTTCCTGTCTTTTGGGTAATTGCAGCCTTGCTGAAGTTGTGGCTTGGAGATGATGTTTGGTACCAGCATCCCTTGGACAGGCTAAAAAATTTGGTCATGAGAACTGAGGAAATCGAAAAAGAAAATAATCGAAAAAGAAAATAATCTAAAAAGAAAATAATCGAAAAAGAAAATAACTCTTATTAATATATTTAAGTGGTTTGCTGCAGTTTCATTTTTTCATTTGGGGAAGGGGAAAAAAAAAAGCAGAATTTGATGAGGAGGAGGGTAATTCAAATCAACTCACCAAAAATGAGTTTGGTGGAGTTCTCTGGGGTTTATGGCAAGGACTAAAATAGAGATCTTGGTTTTGCCCTTCTCAGTCTGTACGTGGCACTTTGGCTGGTTAATGGAGAGCTGGAGCCCGGGGCGTGCTCAGCCCTGGGAAGATTTACATTAATCAAACACAAACAGACAGTGTAGCGTGAAGAAATTTCTGTCCCGCCAGCACCGCTCCCAAACTTCATTAGCTTATTGGGGCAGAAAAAGCAAACAGCCCCTTCACCCTGCAACCCTTCCCTGGGGCTTCACCACTCCAAAAACCTCAGAGCCCCCCTGGTTTGAGCTCTGAGTTTGCCTCTGTGCCTGGCAGAGAGGGGCAGTCTGGTATTTGCACATAGGGAGGAATGATGAATCTGACCCCATGTTCTTAGAAGGCTAATTTATTATTTTTGGAACTTGTGTGATGTTTTAGAAACACTTAATTTTCATTAATTTTATTATTTTATGATCTATAATATATTAAAGAATACTCTACTAGTCTATACAAAGAATACTGGAAGGATACAGACAGAAGGCTGAAAGATATGAAAGAAAAACTTGGGACTTTCTAGAGCCTCGACACAGCTTGGTTGTGATTGGCTAATAAGTCAAAACAATTTACTCTATAACTAATGTAGAGTAATATACTCTACTCTAGAACCATCTCTGTCACAGCCTCTTTCTCTTAATGGTGTGAATATTTTGCTAATAAGTCAAAACAATTTACTCTATAACTAATATAGAGTAATACTCTATATACTCTATAACCATCTCTTTATTAGAGAGGTGATTATTACTCTGTATTACTCTATATTAGAGCAATGCTCTAAGATACTCTAGAACCATCTCTGTCACAGCCTCTTTCTCTTAATATGTGTATTTTGCTCATAAGTCAAAGCAATTTACTCTATAACTAATATAGAGTAATACTCTATATACTCTATAACCTGTAGATGAGTCTATAATCTCTAATCTCTATCTATAATCTATAATCTCTGTATTAGAGAGATGGTTATTACTCTGTATTACTCTATATTAAATACTCTATAACCATCTCTGTCACAGCCTCCTTTTTCGTAATGGTATGTGGATTTTGCTAATAAGTAAAAACAATTTATAACTAATATAGAGTAATACTCTATATACTCTATAACCTATAGATCTATCTATAACCAATAATCTATAATCTCGATCTATAATCTATAATCTCTGTATTAGAGAGATGGTTATTACTCTATATTAGAGTAATACTCTATATACTCTATAACCATCTCTGTCTCAGTCTCCTTTCTCTTAGTGGTATGTGGATTTTGCTAATAAGTAAAAACAATTTACTCTCTAACTAACCATCTCTGTCTCAATCTCCTTTCTCTTAATGGTATGTGCATTTTGCTTCTGGATAAGCAAATGAGACAAAGGAACAAAGTTTGACAGATGATTAATTGTTACAGGAGTCAATTATTCATTTATTTTAGCTGCTTTTTCCATCTACTTGAACAGTAAAATGAAAACTAGTGCCTTAAAACTATGAAACTAATGGAAAAAAATCACCTTCCCAGCTTCCTAGGAGAGAAATTTTGGTGAAAGGATTTTTCCAGAAAATATATTTCCAAATTTTTCTCGGTGACAGGGCAGTGCTGCCTTCTCCCTGATCCTGGAAGCTTCCAGAGGTTGTAGTTTCCAGTGCTGGGCTCTGCTTTTCCTGGTGCCCAGCGTGGCACAGCCTGACCCTGGGAGAGGCTGGAGTGGATTGAGGGGAAAATCTCAGTGCCCTCTGCCAAGCCTTTGTTCCTGGGCCTCGTGATGCAGCTCCTTGGGTCAGTGCTGGGATTTCCTGGCGGGAATGCACACAAATCAATATGTTTATATTGATTTATATATTAAAAATTATGTATAATATATAAAATAAATTCTATCTATACTATATATATATAATATTTTATATATAATACATAAATCTATATATTTCTATATACATTTTTATTTCTAATTTTATGTTATTCATATTCATAATATTATATATAATAATATAGATCACATTCATCTTATAAATACTATATATTTTATATAATATAAATATAACAAAATAACTATAACAATATCTAATATTAATATAAATATATGTAATAATATAAAACCTAATATATAATATAATATATTCATATTATAGATAGGAATATCTATAATAGTATATATGGTTTGTATTTACTATTTCATAATTATAATTTCATATTTTATACTAAATGATATATACATAAATATCTAATATCTATTTATAGTCTATATATAGTAGACGATTATATAGTCTATATATAATATGTATTTATATGTATTTTATAAAATATGCATTTATAGATATATTTAATATAAAATATATATATAATTCATATATACATGTGCATACATTTATATGCATGCATATAGATGCACACTAAACATATCCACAAATAGAGAAATATAGATAAAATATTTTTCAGCCCCCAGGACAGCAGGAAATGCTGAATTTTGCTATCCCAGCTCTCTCTCTGTTGCTCTGGGCTGCCCTGGCTGCTGCTGCCTGGGAGGAGGTTGGACAGGAGAGGGTTTGGTTAAATATAAAATAGAAATATTATATAAAAAATATATAAAATAGATCTTTATGTATATAAAATACATATATATATAAATTTCTATATACAATGAATATTTAAAATATATATTAACTAGGTAATATATATTTATATATTATATTTACATAATTTATAAAATTTTTATATACTTATAATTTATATTTATTATATATTATACATGGCATATTATACATGGCATATTATACATGGCATATTATACATGGCATATTATACATGGCATATTATACATGGTATATTATCTATGGTATATTATCTATGGTATATTATATATGATATACATTTATATATTTATATATTATATATTTATGCATACATTTATACGCACACCTATAGATGCTCACAAACCCCAAACATACCCACAAATACAGAACTACAGATCAATGTTTCCCAGCCCCGCTGCTGTGCCCGTGGCCATGAGCAGCCCTGCCTGGGAGGAGGTGGGACAGGAGAGGTGGAGTTTGCTCCCTCCCCCCGTGGTCTGTGAACAATCCGCGGGTTCCTCCCAAGGATCCCCGAGCCTGGGAGCCCCCGGAGGCTCCAGGGAAGGGAGGATTTGGGATCAGAGCTCTGCCTGCCATGGCCCTTTGGGATGTCCCTGCTCAGCTGCCTCTGGCGTGTGGAACAGGTAACACTGAGCCTTTGTTCCTATTCCCTGAGCCAGGAGTACCTGCCTTGGGTGCAGAGCAGAGAAAAAGGAATTTTCCTTTAATACCTACTGGGAGGGGAGATTTGTCTGCTTTTTATTTTCTTCTTTCATCTTTTAATAGCTGCTACGTGAACCTGAGTTACTCCTTTGTGTTTTTGCTGTGAAAATGGCCAGTTTAATGTGTTTGCTGTGGAAATCTGTGTCTTGGTGGCTGAGCTGAAGAACAAAGGTTTTGACAGCCTGGAAAGACGCTTTGGATGTAGATGCTGGCAGCTCTCCCTTCTTTCCATTTCCCAGTAATTCCATACCAGAGCCTCCTCACCAGCCACAGGGAATGTGATTTTTGATAAGTTGATATTTTATGCATGTTGATGTTAAATTAGCTGCTGATGCTCAAGCAACCATCTCTGAGTGTTTTGGATGGGGTTTATTTTTCTGAATACATTTTTCACTGCTTTATTTGGGTTTTATTATTTTATTGTAAAGTGTTCTAAAATTTAAACAAATTGTATCAGTCCCAATGATGGTGTTTTGAGATTTGAGGCAGTGTGGATACAGTGACAGCAATCAGCATTGAGAGAAAAACGCAGTGTTTTGTGTTAATATATGAGATTGTGATGTAGAAAGGCTTTGAGATGCTGAGGGGATTTGTTTTTTTTTTTTTTAATATAAATATAAATACAGCCAGTGAGGGCTGGCAGTTGTCATCATGCTGCATGATGAGGGGGAGGCACCAAGAGCTGGAGGTGTCACTGAACCCAGCGGGGGAGCAGCTCCAATCTGGCATTGCTGCTTCTGCTGCCTTGGTTATCTCCATACCCCTTCCACATATCTGTGAGGATTTTGCTGCAGTCACCTTTTAGCAGCTGGGGGCTTTCCTGACTAAATATTTGTTTGGATTTTTTTTTTCTCTTTTGCTTGTATTTTTATTTATTTTACAAGTCCCAAGAGGCAAATACTAATAGAAACACATCCAGAGGCCTATTAATAGCCGTGGGTTTGACTCACAGGCTGTTCTCAGGATCTTGAGCCATTTTACAAAGAGCTTCACTCCTGGATCTTTATCTTCCATTTTACAGTGGAAAACACAGGGCTTGATGTTGCTGAGAAATCCTAATCCTGTGTTCTGCTCCAGTCCTTCCCCGTCAGTATTTCTGGATTTTTGTTGTAGTTTAGACGGAGGGGAGATGAATGGGAAGGAGCAAAGCATGCCACAAATGCCTGTGTACATTTTTTCCCTCCTCATGCAATGTGTGCTATGTGCATCTTTCCTCTTGTGTTTTATGGGCCAGAGCTGCATTTATGGCAGAAATAATAGGTTTGCATATCCCAGAAGCCTCTTTATTTTTCTTAGGGACGTTTAAACAACTGAGATAGCTCCAACTCCACTGTACAGCACTGCTAATCTCTTTATAGCTCAGCTGACATCACATTTTCTTTTTTTGGAAAACTGCAATGTATGGTGGAGAAACTTTCCATGGATGCTTCTAAAATCTGAGGGAAGGATGGGACAGAAGCCCTGCTGGGAGGTGTGCAAGCCAGCCAGGTGAAATGCTCATTTAGTTGCATACTTGGAATTTAGGCTCAAATAGTTTGGTTGCCCTTGGTGTTTGTATCTACAGGAGTAAAACTTGAGCAGAATTAGCTGTGAAGGACTAAGAGCTAAAAATACTCTGTACAGGTTAAGCAACACTGTGGTAATGATTTCTTGATTCTCTCCGTGCTGCAGCTTTCCTTTGTAAAATTGTGGATCCAATTTTTCCCTTGGTGTAAATTAAGCCACTGGGAGCACTTTGCCTTTGGGTGGTTTTAGACATATTAACTGTAAATTAGTTTATGGGCAGCTGGGAAATATTTAGAAGCTCTGCAGAGGTCAGAGGGTGTGATGTTGTCTGCACATCCCATGCAGAACGGGTGTAATTTGGCCAAAGGTTCATCAGTGAGTGGGAGAAGGGAAGGCAGGCTGGAAATGCTTTTGGGTTGAGTGTCTGCTTAGCTTTGAACTCACAAACTGCTGCTTCTGATGAGCAGGCAAGTCTTGGTTTACATTTCCAGAGCAGTAAAGGCACATGAACCTTTAAAACAACCTAACGAGGGCTGAAGGGAAATTTAAATTAAGGCAAGGTGCCTGCTGACCTCGTTTGTCAGAGGGGTAACTTGATGAAACTTTTGGGGTGTGCAGTAGGGCAGACAAACTGATAATGCCTCTGGAATGTGTAAATCCATGGGGGAAGGTGCTGCTGGTGTTGTCAGGGGAAATCACAGAATCCCAGGCTGGTTTGGGTTGGAAGGGACCTTAAAGGTCACCCATGGGCAGGGACACCTTCCACTGTCCCAGGGTGCTCCCACCTGGCTTTGGACACTACCAGGGATCCACCACAGCTGCTCTGGGCGCCCTGTGCCAGGGCCTGCCCACCCTCCCAGGGAACAATTCCTGCCCAATATCCAACCTAACCCTGCTCTCTGTCAGTCTGGAGCCATTGCCCCTCACCCTGTCACCCCAGCCCATGGAAGGAGTCTCTCCATCTTTCCTTCAGCTCCTAGAAGGCCACAACAAGGTCACCCCAAAGCCAGGCTGGACAATCCCAATTCTCCCAGCCTTTCCCACTTTGAAGAATCCAATTCTTCTCCAGGCTGGACAATCCCAATTCTCCCAGCCTTTCCCAGTTTTGAAGAATCCAATTCTCCTCCAGGCTGGACAATCCCAATTCTCCCAGCCTTTCCCACTTTGAAGAATCCAATTCTTCTCTAGACTGGACAATCCCAGTTCTCCCAGCCTTTCCCAATTTTGAAGAATCCCAATTCTCCTCCAGGCTGGACAATCCCAATTCTCCCAGCCTTTCCTCTGCTCACTTTGGTGGCCCCAGTAAACCAGGCAAAGCTGACAGTGCTGAAGAGCACAACAGCTTGGCCTTGTCACTTCTTTAAAACATCTTTTGAAAGACACACAGGAGGAATAATAAATTTATTATTATTTACCTATCTTATATTTTTAAAATACATTTATTATGATTTATTTATCTTGCTGCAGGTTCTTTAGTACACTCTGAGTACTTCCAAGCCATGGAGGTGTGGTGTTCCTGTGCCAGGCAACTGCACTCACTCCCCAGAAATGTGAACTCTGGGCCAAATACTCCTCTGTGCCTCTGAACCTTGTACATATATTTGCAAAACTTCAAGCTGCCTAACTGGAGGCAGCATTATGCTATTTTGAAAGCTACATTTCCAGTTGTATTACGTGCACTCTGTGTTGGGGATGGGTTGTTTTTTTTTTTTTTTTTTCCCCTCTCCTCCCTTTCTAATTGCTGTCTTTTGCTGTTTTTAAGGACTGTTTCCACACCAGGCTCGTTGCTGGTTCATAACAACCACAAGCTGGGTATGGCATTAATAAGGAACTAGGCTTGGTGCCTAATGAAATGCAAAAGCAGCACGAGTGATCCCAGCCCTGGGTGTGTGTGTGTGTGTCAGGTGAAAGCAAACCCTGTGGCACTGCACAGCTTTGGGTCTCTCTGCTCTGCTTAGGGAAGGAAAATTGGTTTATTCCTTTATTTTTTGGGGCAGTTCATTGGGAAGCTGTTGCAGACGCCGTGGAGGAGGAGCTGCCACCGAGCCAGCTCTGCGTTCTGCAATTATTGGCAAGCAAAGCAAACATTTCATTTCCCTGTAATTAGCTGCAGTTTAGGGAGGGCAGGTTATTTGGACTCCACGCCCTGTCTGTGCAAGAAACCCCAGTGCTGGATTTGATTCTTTCAGGCTCTGGGCAGAGGGGTTTAAAAGGATTTTTCAGAAGTGAAAGCTGGAGGAATGAATGACAACAAACGTGTTCTACCCCTCTTCCTTCCCTTCTTCCAAATAGCAAAAGCTCAGGATGCAAAGATGGTGTGAAAATGTATTTATGAGATGGTGTGAAAATATAATTATTATATTAAATTGGATATTTTGGGGCTCCTCTAGTATGGCCAAACCACATTTTTCAGCTTTTTCTTGCTACAGGGAAGCTTGAACTCTCTGGGCCTGGGAATATTTGTCTATAGCCTGCTTCAAAATAAATAAATGAGTGAGAAAACTGGGTCATAACTTCTGAATTCACAAGCTTGACCTTTCTCCTGTACCTGGTCACTTGTGCGTGCATTACCCACATTAAATGGGTCATGCAGTCAAAGCTTGGGAAGGAACAAATCCTGAATGTTTCTTTTCTGCTGCGTAAATTTTGTGTAAATTTTTGTGATGATAACATTTTCTGGAAGCCTTTTTAGAAACACACTTGGCCTCTTTCAGCATTTGTGGTGTTTAATTTTTTCCATTTCGAAGACGTCATTTTTTTCTCTCCCAGAGGTGCAAACAGAGATTCAGTAATTTGTAAGCAGTCACGTTGGGAAACCAGTAGGAAATCACCTGGGATTTGGCAACCTCCATTCCCCACCAATTTCTGAGCGGGTTTTGTGCTTGCTCTGAGCTACATTCAGTGGCCAAACCTTCCCCCATTACTCAAATCTTGCTTTTAGGCTGAATCTAAAGGCAGCATTAAGGAAACAAGAGCAGCCTGGTTTATTTATGTTCCCTCCAGTGCCCCCTCCCCAGTTTTCATTAATTTGCCTGCTTGCAGCCCCTTGTAGGGATATTCAACAATAAATGGCCTTGTGTGACAACTTCAGGGCCTGCAGAGGGAAAGCTGCTGCTGCTTCTGAGCCTTGGAAATCAGTCAGGAGTGGAAGAAGAGCTCTGGCTGCTGGAAATGTCCCTGTGCCCTCCCCTTTGGAGAGTTTCTTGGGGACTCAAAGTTCTTGCAGGGTGCTGGCCCGAGCAGCAGAGCAGCACAAAGGGCACATTGAGATGGCTGCTGGGGAAGCCCTCCTTCCCTGCCTGCCCAGTAAATGCAGCTCTTTCTCCATGAAAAGCCCTGACATCAGCTCTTGGAAAAATCCAAGTGCTTGTGTCATGGAAAATAGCTGAGGCACTTGCTTGGGCTGGGAGTGAATGGCTGAACTGTGGATGGAACTTCTCTGGAGATGCTTTGCTTCTTCCTTTTCTGACTGAAACCCTTCCCACCTCAGGGCTTTACAAGGAAGGACACTGAGGAAAGAGCTACAGCTGGCTGTAGTAAACCCAGAGTAGCCTGCTTGTCATTTTTACAGGCCATAGTATGATGATGCATTCCTGTGTCATCAGGAAATTCCATGTGTGGAGGCAAATCTCCAAATTCTTGCTGTTTGTTTTATGGAGAAGATTTATCTTTGAGTTCTGTTTTGCTTTCATAATTTTAAGCTGGTTTCTTTTTCCTCTTTTCTTGCTCCCTTCTCATGCTGCCACCTTCTCTTCACCCCTCTTGATGAATCCCTCAACCACAAGAACGAGAGAGGAATCTGTGTATAGATATTTAATGTTTTTAAAGCTCCAAGAGGAAGCTGTGAAGGCAAGGCACCAGTGAAATTCTCCTTCCCTGTAGAAATACCTCCCTCTTGGAGCCCTGACCCTCCCCATCTTACAGATGGAACTTGCCAGCCTTCCAGACTTTGCTTTTTTATCAAATTCATCTTAACCTAGTTTAAGTGTTTTGCTCAGCACGTTGGTTGCCATGGCACCAGTCCCTTGCATTGATCCATCTCCTGATCCATCAGGAAATTTGCTGATGGGCTCTACTGGCTACTCTGCATTTTCTCTCCTAAAAGGAAAATGGAATGGCATGTTCTGGTTATGGCTGGAGACATCAGTGGGCTGAAAAATTAGAGAATATTGAGTGGGAGGCATTTGCTGATGTTTTATTGAGGCAAATGCAGCACTGGGGTTGTTCAGGGGGGTTTGGCACAGAAGGTGTTGCCTCTGTGGGCTCTCCAATCACTTCCCTAAATTTCCCATGTTCTTTTTCTGAAGGCTGCACTCCTGTCCATGAGCTGTCAGCAGTGCAAGGTCAATAATGCCAGGGAGGATTCCTCCATGAGTCACTGTGCCAACTGCGCTGCCTCGGACTCCCACAAAAACAACAACAAACACAGCTCACAGTGCCTCCCTCCCTCTGCCTCCTTGCAGGTCCCAAAAATCCATCCCTGGGCTCTGCCTCCCTCCCTCTGCCTCCTTGCAGGTCCCAAAAATCCATCCCTGGGCTCTGACAGCTCCCAGGAATCCCATTTGGATCCTTGTTTTCCTGTCCAATCTGTTGCCAGCAGTATGCAATGGGTTTGGGGTTGGTTTTTTTTTTTTTTTAATTTAGGGAAAAAGCTCAGTGTTTTCCTGAGCTCCTGTGCTTTGATGCACGGAAAAGATGAGCCAGCAGAAATCTGCTGTTCATGCTGAGGAGAATGGAGGGGATGTGCTGGGTCAGGGCTGTCCCAGGACTTTTCCTTGGGACACAAAACTGCCTCCAGCTCCTGTTGGTGCTGCACTTTCCCCTGAAACCTTGGTCAGGGCTTCTAAAATCCTGCTTTGGTAGATCTATGCCTCTACAACCCTGGAAACAGATTCCCTTCCTTGTTTTTCTTTCCCTTCATTGTTTTTCTTTCCCTTCCCTCCTTTTCTTTCATTCTCTCTCCTCCAAGATGAAATTCTGGGAGGTATTTGCAGAATAGCATTTATGTCAATGCTTGCTGTGCTTTCAGAGCATTTAAAACCTCCTAGATTTAGACAAAAAAAATGCATCATTTCCCTGAGTGCTGTCAGTGAGGTCCAGTCAGGGTGTTGAAAATGAAGTTTAATAGGTATTAAAGGAGCTGGATGCACTAGGATTAGTCCTGGAATTGTTCAGTGATTTTTTTTTACCTGTCACCCAGGAACAGACTTTGGTTTTTCCAGGATTTGTTTGGGGATGTGTGAACAAGAGGAGAGAACAATCCTGCTCAGCATTCCCAAAATCCTGAACACCCATCCCTGGGAGTGTCCCAGGCTGGGCTGGTCAGGCTTGGAGCAGCCTGGGATAGGGGAAGGTGTCCCTGCCATGGCAGGGTGAGCTCTGAGGCCCTTCCAACCCAAACCATTCTGGGATTCTGAGTGAGTTAAAATCATTTCTCACCAAATTCCACAGAGCTGATGGCGGCCAAAGGCTTCTCATTGACTCATGAGTTGGTGGAAACATCCTGAATTAGGATGAGATTTTAAAAAAAGCCAGAATTTGGGTTTTTATTGGGGGACTTTGAGGAAACTTTTGGTTTTCCTTTCCTCCTTCTAAATATATCCCTAAAAAGGACCAATGATCAGCCCTGGATTTTTTCTCCTCCTGAATTTGGCAGGATCAGTTGTGTTGGCTGCTTTTCTTTGAAATTTATAATTCATTCAGAGGGTTTTTCTGCAACAAGCAACATCTTATTTAAATGAAACTAATAAAGCACTGAAGCACCTTCTATTGCAACTGTTCATCTCCTAATTAAAGATTAGTTCTGTCAAGCAAGCACTTTTTGGCTGTTCTCTTCTGCATGGGTTTCACAACATTTCTTACTCATCTGGGCACAAGTTGGAGTAATTTCTCCTTGCAAACACACACAGGCTTCATTTCAGGCATGTGAGCAGTCCTGGAACTAAAGTTAGGCACATGAATAAATATTTCCAAGGTTGAGGCCCTTGTCTGAATCTAAATATTTTTCTCTTTGATCAGCTTTGGAGATAGCAGATACTTGAATTCTGCTAATATTTTAGCAGGGAGGGGAAAAAAAAAGAAACAACAAAACCCCCCACATGGTTATCTGGATGCTGTGCTATTTATGGTCAGCTGTATTTTCATCCTCCCAGGCTAGAATGGAATGCTTTGTACTGCTGGAAGCTGGGAATCCTCCCTGCTCTCCTATTTTTGACACATTAAGGCTTCAAATCACCTTTTTCTGCTTGGCTTCAAGGTGGTTATTAGGCACTGGTGGTGCCTATGTGTGAGCTAACCTGAAATCCAATGTTTAATCCACGCTGTTGCTACTTGTAGGTGTTTTTCCTCACTTAAATAGATTTTCCTAATGCAGCATGACTAAGAAGACACACTTTTAGTCATTTGATGCATTCAAACGACTCAAATTATTCAGGCCCAGCATTTTAAAAACAAATCTGCCTTGGCTTTTAATTGGTGCTGGTGTTTGGGAGAGTGGAACAACTCGTTTGAAAATGTGCTGATGTTCATCAGTTATCAGACAAAATGTCTACAGGGTTTTTATCGTGGAGCCTAAACTTGCCAGCTCCATTTGGAATTAAGGCTCCAGCTGTTCACCACACCCTGCTCTGCCTTCTTGCTGCTGTTTACAGTAGGAGGTGAAATATATTTTAATTTGAATTATGTTGTGCTGGGTGCTGTAACACGGTGAGGGGATTTTCAGGGCTGCTTTCAAATTTAATCTAATTTCCAAGTGAAGATCAGTGGCAGCGAAACCCCAGATAAACTCCCAGGAGCTCCTCTGTGATCTTTGATTGGATTTTATCCATTTTTACTCTGCTCCTGCTGTGGTGGCACGGTGTTTGGGAAATGAGGAATGGCTTCCAGGTGGTGTTGAGGCAGGGAGATGGGAGAAGGGAGGAATGTGGTACTGAGTGCTCCCAGCCAGGGTCAGTGTTGGAGTCTGAGCTCAGCTGAGTTTTGCACCTGAAACTTCTGTGATTTCGTAACTCAGTGCCCAGGAATGATTTCAGATCCAGGCAGGGAGCTTTCTGGGGGCTGGAGAGCTTCACCTTCAGCCTGGCTGGACAAAGCCCATCCCTCTCTACTGCGTGGGTTTTAGGGAATACCTGTGAAGCAAAGGAAGGGCAGGAGAGGGCGGGGGAGTGGTGGCTGTGCAGCACCCAGAGGCTGTGCTGGGATCATCTGGTGCCTCCATCCTTGCTCCCAACCTGTCCCTGCCTCCTTCCCTGCTCCCAGCCTGTGTCCATCCCTATGTCCTCCCCTCTGTGTCCATCCCTGCTCCCACAGTGTCCCTGCCTCCTCCTTTGCTCACCAACCTCTCCCTGCCTCCTTCTTTGCTCACCAACCTCTCCCTGCCTCCTTCTTTGCTCACCAACCTATCCCTGCTCCCAGCCTGTCCCTGTGTCCATCCCTGCTCCACATCCTGTCCCTGCCTCCTTCTTTGCTCCCAACCTCTCCCTGCTTCCATCCCTGCTTGCCTGGGACGAGAAGGAGCCTCAGGAAGCTGAGCCAAGGGGCTCCAGCCCTGCAGTGGGGTCCCAGCCCTGGAATGGGGTCCCTTCCCAGGCAGGAGGATTCCCCAGAGCCAGCTGGACCCTGACCCCCTGTGCCATCCAGCTGTGAGCACAGCTGTGGGTTGGGAACAGGGGATTTTGGCTCCCACCCCACAGGAATTGGACATTCACCGGTAACGTCAAAGCGCTGGAAAAGGTTCCGGTGTTTTCAGCGCTGCTTTGTTTACAAAAAACTTTAAAGTTCCTTCCTAAATAATTAATCACCAGACTAGTATAATAAGCAGAACGGTTTTGCACAACTTCTGGACCTGGAAAATAGGACATCCGTGTTTCACAGATAATCAGGAGCTCTGAAGCAGGCCAGAGGTCCAGCAGTGAACTCACTTTGTGTTATCCACAACTCTGCCTGATGCTGCAGCAGTTCTGGGTGCTGATAAGAGCCTCTGTAGGATCAAGTTTGTCACTAAAATGCTTCACTAAAATGCTTACCAGTGGTGTTTTATTCAGCTCAGAAGTTCAAATGCATCAGATAAAAAAATGGGTGTAATTCGTCCTAAGCATCTTTTCCTATCTTTCCCTGGATTCCTTTTTTTTTCTCTTTTCTGCTTTTTGGTGAAACACTTGATTGCTCTGCATCTGCTGGCTGCTCAGGGTTCAGGCAGGGTTAGATTGGCCTGAGATGACTTTTGTTTGCCTTCCTTTGGGATTCAAGCTGTCTGTCCTGCACAGAGTCCTCCTTCCCTGCCTGAAATTGGTGACTGGGGGATGGGATGCTACAGAGATGTGGCTTTGCAGGTAGAGCACAGTGAGGAGAGGATGTTTCTTATGTGAATCAGAGTGGATTTCCCAGGCTTTTAAGATTAAAATAAAGCTTTTGGGGGCAGGAGGAAGGAGGATTACCACTTCTTGCCTTTAATTAATTAACTTTTTTGCTGTTTATGCAATCACAGGCCCTATCTACCCCCTTAATTTGGAAGCTGCTGTTGTAGTTCAGCTGAATTCAATGCTGTTATCTGAAAGATGGCAAGTGTCTTGCTGTGGATAATTATTTTCAGGAACAGGCAGACAGCATTTTAATTTCCCTTGCCTAATGTGTCATCAGATGCTCGTTCTGGAGTTCCATATTAGTGCATGTTTGCACAGGGGCTTGGCATGTGGGAGCTGGCCAGTTTTGGGTGTATCCGCACTTGATGGCGCAGCTCTTGCTCCGAGAGAGGGCTTAGGCTGGCTCTGTGCAGCCACTCAGGGTTTTCAGGTCATGGGGAGGGAGCTCCTGGAGCTTTAGGACTGGGCTTCTCCTGCCTGGGCCACTCCAGGTGAAATGATGGAGGGGAGGAGGTGACAGGAGGAGCATTTGGGGCAGTTTTGTGCTGCCAGTCAAGGAATCTTGGTTGGAATGGTCTGGAAAACTCTGGGAGAATGGTTTGGTTGTGGGATGGGGCCATTGCTCAGCTCAGGATCACAGAAATGTCACCTCCAGGGATGGGGACTCCAGACCCTCCCAGTGTCCAACAACCCTTTCCAAGGAGAAATTCCTGCTGTGCCCAGCCTGAGGCTGTTCCCGCTCATCCTTCACTGATTTGGGAGAAGATGCCAAACCCCCCTTGGCTCCAACCTCCTTTCACCTGAGCCTGGCTTTGGAGCTGTGCACAGAAATGCACAGAAATGCACAGAAATGCACAGAAATTCACAGAATCACTGGGTCACAGAATCACAGAATCACTGGGTTTGAAGAGACCTTCAAGATCATCGAGTCCAACCCAGCCCCAACACCTCAACTCAACCCTGGCACCCAGTGCCACATCCAGGCTTTGTTAAACACACCCAGGGATGGGGACTGCACCACCTCCCTGGGCAGAACATTCCAGAACTTTATCACCCTTTCTGTAAACAACATTTTCCTGATATCCAACCTAAATTTCCCCTGGTGCAGCTCGAGGCTGTGTGCTCTGGTTGTGTCAGTGCTGCCTGTCCTGAGACAGAACTGCTGCTCCTTCATGAATCCCAGAGAATTTGTGAATCTCAGTCCCTCTCCTGTTGTCCTTTTCTAATCCAGACTTGGGGACCATTTGTCATGAATAAATTGGAGTGTTTAAACTAAAAACATAAAATAAAATTTAAAAATAAAAGGTCCTTTTTTCCCTGGTCACCTCTGTGGTGTTCAAGTTGTGTGGGGTTGAATTTCTTCCCTCTAATCCCTCACCCCAGCAGTTCCTGAAAAATGTATATAAATAGGAGAAAATGCATTAAGAATAATTATTTTATATGTAGGGGGAAATTATCAGCTATAAACCACCTGCAGAGCCTTCATTTAGAGCAAAAAAGTGATTTAAGTTACCTGTTCTTGCCTTGCACAGCTCTAAATGTGTGTTTTGCCTTCCTAGGAAGGATCTAAAGCATAAATGGAGTAGGAATGGAGCTGAACTTGAGCCTGAGAAGGAAATAGTTTTGTTTGATGAGAGTAGAAGTTTTGGTGGATGGCACCACCTTGTTCTGTCAGGAATTCAAGGCAAAAAAACCTCCTGGATTTATGAATCCCACGTTTTCCTCTGTTAAAAATGCAAATATATTTTGTTCTCCCTTCAGCTTTGGATTTGTTTGTTTTGTTATCTGTGTGTATAATACTACTTGGAATAGGTAATCTAGTTTCAGCTTTGTTGCACTTGTTTCAAAGATGGCAAATTCATGGAGTTCCATGAAAATAGAGATGGTTTTTTGTGAAGGTACCACAGAAGTGTAAAATAACTGTTTCTATTTAAGCACTAATGCTGATATCAAACCTAATATTGAAAAATAAAAGTTTATTAAACTTCTTTTTTTTTTTCTTTTCAGGTTTCCTCTCAAAAAACCTTCGAGGTGAGTTCCTGAAATTTGCTTTTTTGTCTGCGTTGTAAATTATGCTGCAGTATTTTTGCAGGGGGAGTTCTTTTAAAAGTTTTTAATATATATATACAAACACAGCTTGTAGTACCCGTTACAGATGTGAGGAAATCAATATCCAGATGGGGATGAGGTACCAAAAATAGATTTATTGGTGGTGTCCTTAATTTAATGGGGGGACATTTGCATTCTGTGACATGGCTGGGGCTCATCTTACCTGAGCTTTGAGATGCTCAGGGAAGGAAGGGGACACAGGGTACAGGTGCTTCCCTTCTGGGGAGATCCTAAATCTTTAATTTGGCATGCTGAAATATTTAAAGTTTGCTGGGAGGGTTAAGATTTCAGGAGGGTTTTTTCCATCAAATTTATTTGGCTTTTAAGATAAAACATGGGCTGATGCTGAGTGCTAAAGAGAATGCACTTGCTGTTACCAATTCTGAGGTTACCAAGACTGTTCCTGGAGCCTTGGATCCCCTCCCAGAGATTGCAAGGGAGATCATTTTCCCCTCTGAATTCAGCCTGGGAATAAATATTTTAAAGGCAACTCGATGCCTACGCTTTAATGTGAATTTCTGGTGAGCAGGCAGAGCTGGGTGAGCTTTGTGTGGGCACTCAGGCAGCTCCTGTGGGCCCTGGTGTGAGGATATTTTGCTTTTCTGTGCCCCAGACACGGCAGCATTCTGAGCAGAGAGTCTCCAGCAGACAAGAAGCAGAAGGTTGAACGCTGCAGCAGCACCCACGACTTCGATCCCACAGGTAAAATCCCAAAATTCAAGGGAAAAAAAACCCAAACAAAGCACTGGGAAGTCGATTAAAAATGATTTTAATGTGGTTTTCAGAGCTGTGTTGTTCTGCAAAGGCAGTGTGGGCATTGAAATGAATGTGGGCTTGATTTTAAACACCCTCATCATCAACCTGGATTAGTGTATCAGTAAATAATTACAACAACTTCCACTTTCAGCAGAGTCAGGAGGCAAAGGCTGTAATTAGCTGTGAGGAGTTCTGTAGTGAAATCTGAAATTGGAGATGTGGTTGGCCCAGCCAGGGCTGGCTTTCCCTGATGGGGTTTTAATTTTGGGGAGTTTCTTTTGTTCTTTAGTCGATTTTGATCCCTCTTTACCCCTTGCAAAGTGAATTTGTGCTTCCAAAGGTGAAGCATTTGAAGGTAAACTCCTCATTTTAAAAGGATTTGCTGTCCTGCTTTGATTTAGCCTGCTTTGATTTTAGTTTAATGAGGGGGAGATGAGGGTGCACGCAGGATTTCTGTTCTCTCTGGAGCACTCCCCCAGTGCCTGCTCGTGGAATTCCCCGTGCAAGGTGCATTTTTCCTGTCTGTGCATTCAGGCTTTTCCCTGGGGCTGAGGGAGGTGAATGGAAGGGGGGCACAACTTGTAGGATGTGGGGATTTTTATGGACAAGGCTGATGTTTATAAACCACCCTGGCGATGGTTTCTGCCACTGGCTGCATGAGTCATTCTGGTGTGCACAAAATAAATGAAAATGGACTTTAAATGCCCATTTAATGGGGAAAAAACTGGTTTAGTGCTCATCTTTTTTTCCTTTGTCCTTTGGGACAGGTAATGTAAAATTATTTCAGGCTGGGGGAGTTCCCAGTCTGTGAACTCATTTTGTGGAAGGAATTTAATTTCTCCAGAAACAAACTTGAGGAATGCTGTAATCTTAATTTGCAGGGAGTCACTCCAGAGTTGAGAGCTGTTACCTGCCCCCGTGCTTTGATAGGGGAACTCTGCAGTGCAGCCTGCAGAAAACCCTTTTCTTTTATTTAAGGGGTGAATTGAGGATGCTGAACTGCTGTGCCTGTGCTGGTTATTGACTCTGGGGAGGAACACTGCCTTGTGCTTGGACTGGTTTTTATCTGTTTTACTGCAGAGAGCTCCTGTGGTCGTGTCCTAGCTCCTGTAACAGATTCTGTGTGCTGTTACCTGTGTCTCCCTGTATTATTCACCCTTATTCCAAATGTTCCACCTGTGTTTTGTTCACATCTTATTTGTGTTTTGCACGATTTAACCCAATAAATCCGAGTCTGTGTTTTTTTATTTTTTCATTAAGTTTGTTTTTTTTTTTTTTTCTCATGTTTGGTCTCCATATTTTCTATATCTCTCTCTCCTTTTCTCCTGCTCTCGTGCAGATAGCTCCTCCAAGAAGACAAAGTCTAGTTCTGAGGAGAGTAGATCCGAGACGTATGGTAAGCCAAAGCTGCAGCCTCCCCCTGGGCAGCTCCTGCTTCTCCTGTCTGTGAATCCCAGGCTTTTCCCTTCCCCTGATCTGCATGGTTGGCTCTGCAGCAGGGACTGCCCTTCCATCCTGCTTCAGTCCTCAGCTTGTAGCGTGCTAGTGGCTGGAAAATTATTATTTATTTAATTAGGCACCTGTGGAGGTGTCACTGCTGAGCCCCAGTGAGCATCTGAACTGTTCCTTCTGCCAGGTGAGATTTCAGAGAGAATTTTCTGCTGTTTTTATCAGAATTCTCTGTGAAATTTATTAAGCCCAGGGTGGCTGTGTTGCCTTCAGGCCCTGGGGAGAAGCAGGGACAGGTTTGGAGCTGTCTTTAAGGGGTTTGACCCACTCAGGCATTCAGTCCTAACCCAGGCAGGGTTTTCCTGGGGGTTTGAGCAGCAGGGACAGGGTTTGGAGCTGTCTTTAAGGTGTTTGACTCCAGCATCCAGCAGGGATTTCCTCAGCCTGGAAAGGAACAGCCCAGGAGCAGCCAGAGCTGCCCTTCCATCCTGCTTCAGCTCTCAGCTTGTGGCTGGAAAATGTTCAATCTGGCACCTGTGGAGGTGTCACTGGGTGCTCCTGGCAGTGAGGACACAGCTCCCAAAGGGGTTTGTGCCATATTCTCACTCATCTTCATCTTCCTGCATTGTTTGTAGGGGTTCTCTGTCGGTTCCTTTTGACAGGAAATGGAGAAATGTCTCTGTGAATAATATAAATAAGTGGAAAGATGTGAATTTATTCTCAGTCCCAGAGAGAGGGAGTGACCCTGCACTCCTGGGCAGTAAACTGATATTCCCATTCCCGGGTTTGGGATGGGAATATCCCCGCCCATCCTGGTGCTGTCCCTGCACCACGAGGGGCCTCTGTGCTCCCTCAGCGTTGCCAGCTCTGTCAGTCTTGGGGCTGTAAAATTCCTCTGCTCTGGGGGCTTATTCCGCTTCCAATCCTGGAGATATTTGCATTCAGACCTTAGGATCTAGAAGGCAGTAAGGATTCACAGGTTGTTTTTTTGATCCTATCAGCATCTTCAGCCCCTTGGACTTGGGCTGAATCTGGCTGCATTTCTTATTTCCAAGACTTATTTCCATTACTCCAGCCATGGGTTGCCTTTTTTTTCCTTTATTATTTTTTTTTTAATTTTATTTATTTCATGTTTAAAGCAGTCTGTGACACTTTCTGATTTTAATCTGCTCAGCAAATTGCTGCTGCTAAACCTGCTGTGGGATTTTGGATGCAGTGACTCTTCCAGAGTCATCAGCTTTATCATTCCACTGCAATAAAACTGCCAGGTGTTCATGGCTCTGCTCCAGCTCCTTAACCCACCTCTGGAATACAAAGTGATGCTGTCAGAGCAAGAAACACTAAAAAATAACCAAACAACACCAACCCTGAGGAGTTTAAACCAACACAGGCATGTTAGGAAAAGCTGGTGCAGCTGGGGAGGCCTGTCCTGTTCTTTCTATGAGATCTCTTCGTTTCCCCTGGAATTTTGAATCACACTTGCCTTTTTTTTTTTTTTTTTTTTTTTTTTTTTTTTTTTAAGCAAAGTAATATGATAGTCACGTTCCTGAGGGTGTGAGAGTGTTCCTTCAGGAGCTGTAAACACCTCTGGAGGGTGCCTTGATGGAAACCTGTCTTGAGGAGAGCTGGCTTGCTGCAGCTTGTCATTGCTGCTGCCACCCTCCCAGGGAGCAGCAGGGATTTGGGGCTGATTCTGGGGGTTTGAAGCCAGCTCAGCCAGGATAACCAGAGCTCTGTGCTTGTTTTTGCCTGGTGCTGCTTCCCCACAAAGTGCTGGAGGTGCTGTGGGTTAATGACAGGAAAGATTTGATGGGACATCTCTGTGTTTGTCCCTCTGCCCCAGCCTGGCAGTGCCAGAGACAAACAGAACTTCCTGATGTGAGCTCTGACTGCCCAAAACCAAACAGAACTTCCTGAAGGGAGCTCTGACTTTGCAGAAACAAACAGAACTTCCTAAAGGGAGCTCTGACTTCCCAAAACCAAACAGAACTTCCTGAAGGGAGCTCTGACTGCCCAGAAACAAACAGAACTTCCTGAAGGGAGCTCTGACTTTGCAGAAACAAACAGAACTTCCTAATGGGAGCACCGACTTCCCAAAAACAAACAGAACTTCCTGATGTGAGTTTTGACTTCCCAGAAGCAAACAGAACTTCCTAATGGGAGCTCTGAGTTCCCAGAACCAAACAGAACTTCCTAATGGGAGTTTTGACTTTCTAGAACCAAACAGAACTTCCTAATGGGAGCTCTGGCTTCCCAAAAGCAAACAGAACTTCCTGATGTGAGTTTTGATTTCCCAAAACCAAACAGAACTTCCTAACATGAGCTCTGACTGCCCAGAACCAAACAGAAGTTCCTAATGTGAGCTCTGAGTTCCCAAAAACAAACAGAACTTCCTAATGGGAACTCTTGACTTCCTAGAACCAAACAGAACTTCTTACTGTGAGTTTTGACTTCCTAGAACCAAACAGAACTTCCTAACATGAGCTCTGACTTCCCCCAAGCTTCCTGCAGATGCTGTCCCCGTGCCCAGGATCCCTGGGAGCAGCTCCCACTCATCCTTCCTTCCCTGCCCTGCCTTTTGTCTGCTTTTCCCAGGTTTCTCTGGAATGTGTGCAGAGCTCTGCTGTTTGCTTTGGAAGGCACCAAACTATTCCAAGCCCTCCAAGTAGAAATATTGTTCTGATATTTTCCTCTCTGCTGACTGGATGGGGGCTGGCCACTGCAAAGGGAGTAATGGGGAGGGCTGGAGTGACAGCAGGAAGGGAGGAGTGGCTTTGGTGGCTGTTTGTTCTCACCTCTTGAAATTTTTAATTCAGGAGCCAGAGTTTCCTGAAGTGTGAGTGGCTTGAAGGGGCAGAGTGGTCATGGAGGGAATTGTTCAAATGTGAATAAATTAATTTATAGTGACATAAAGCCCTCAGCTTTCTCTTTAATTCATAAACTCAACCGTCTCACCTTTGTATATTGAACAAAATTCAGATTGTCAGGAGAGAGAATGAGTGTAGTTTGTTATGCTGTCATTTGCTAATTAGTGCCATGACCTCCCATGATATTAAATATCTTCTTCTCAAAGTAGCATTTTCATCTCTTAAATGAACTTTAAACTGAAATTACCTTTCAGGGTGGTAGGTGAGGTATCAGCTTCTCTTTCCTTTTCCTCACAACTTCATTGCTGTCCAAAAATAGCTTCTTTTATGTTTAGCAATCATCAATTTCTGGCCTGAATATTAGCCTGGACTTGACACAACACTTTCACATATTTTCTCCAACTTTGTGACAAGTTTTTGGTTCTTGTTTTAAAACCCCAGATTTGAGATGTTTTCACATTGAAACTTACTCTCCCTGGGGGTTTTTTGCAGTCTTTACCAGCTTTGTCTCTTTATGTTGTGGCCACCATTTTTCCAAAGAAGTTTATATCTATAAAAGTTCTGTTTATCCTTGTGGAACAGCATTTCTGACAATATTTTATAGACAAAAAGCTTCTCAAATGAAGTGAAGCATTTGGCCACTCTCAAAGCCCCAAGGGGTTTGGGGTTTTTGTTTATGGAATGATTCATTTCAAATCCCTCTATTAAACTGCATTTTCCTATGGTGGCCTCATGGCCCCAGGGGAGGTTTTAGTTCCCAAATCTCAGCTCCTAGGCTTGGACTGGACTTGGGAGATGGAATTGACATCCCATGGAATCCCAGGCTGGTTTGGGGTGGAAGAATCCTTAAAAATGATTTTTGTTCCAACCACTCCATGGACAGGGACAGTGTAGGACTCCCAGGCTGGTTTTGGGTGAAAAAATCCTTAAAAATTGTTTTGTTCCATGGGCAGGGACAGCTTCCACTGGCCCAGCTTGCCCCCAGCCTGGTCCATCCTGGTCTCTCCATCCTCTCAGTCAGGTTTTTAGAGTGAACCCCTGCTCTGTTTGTTGCTAAAGAAATTCCTGTATTGTTAAATAACTTCCAAATAGGATGTAGGGAAGAGAAAAAGAAGAATGAACTTCCCAGAGAAGCTGTTGGGCAGCCCAGAAGTGTCTGGCCAAGCTGTTTGGGACAATTATTTTGGCCCCGGGGTGTCAGTGACCTTGAGAAGTGCAGACTTTGTCCTTCCCATCCCAAAGAGCTCTTGGAGCAGGGCTGGGGAAGGGAGAGGGACGAGTGCCACCTATTGAAGCTCCTCTCAGCTTTCCTTGCAGCTTTTCTCTCTGCTTTCACTTTTATTTTTAACCTCTTTAACTCCAGCACAGCTTTGGCTGCTTTGTTGTCCTCCTGGCTTGAGTGAGTTTGGGGGAATTTTCATCTCCATGAGGACAGAAAACATTAAAATTGATAATTTTTCCTTCAGAATTTTAGGAATCCACTCCAGACACAAACAGAGACTGATTTTAAAGCATAGTTAAGTGATGTCTCTTCACTTCATAACATAAAGATACTGTTAAGGAAAGCAAAAATGGGAATAAGATAATTAATAATTTTATTTTTGAGTCCTGTCAATGACGAAATCTGATGACTTTGTAATTCTCACTGAGTTTCAGCTGGAAAAAGTGAGATATCCTGGTGGGATATGTCAAAATGAGCAGAGTAAAAGCACTTGAAGGTTGCTTCAGGCAGGGAGTGCTATCAGAGCTGATCTAGTTCTGCAGGTCACAGTGTTATCTCCAGAAAACTTCCAGATAACTTCATTAAAATCACTATAAAGTGTGTCTCTGTCAAGTGTGCTATCTCCTCTACCTCATTTCAGCCTTTTATATTGGATTAGGAGAAGGGTTAAGTGTCCCTTGTCTGAAGAAGACAAGTACAGGAGAAAGCAATTATGGATTAATTTCAGGTCGAGTTGTCCTAATTCCAGTTGTTTCTCCATTCTAAATTTATAAGGTGGTCTTGGGTGAAATTGAAGCTTGAGGACTGAAAGAGTTTATCTTGAATAAATTTGAATTAAATTCAGTTATCCTCTGCCAGGTGAGTTTATGTTGTGTGGGCACTGCTTTGGCATCAGGAGGAGGTTCATCAGTAAATCCAAGGATTATTGCTTCTGGAGAAAAAGAAATCCAGAGGCAGAGCAGGCTCAGGGCTCTCCTGTGCCTTTAACCAAGGGCAGTCCCACAGCTGAGTTTGGTGCCTTGCTCAGAGCTGTGGGGCTGGCAGGAGCTGCACAGGAGCTGCACCTCTCCAACAGCACCAATTCCCACACCCCAGCCCCGGGCAGCATTCTTGGGAAGTGAGACTTCAAGAAGCTTGGTCATATAAAAGAAGGGGAGGTGCAGGAGGGAGAGGCTCCTTCCTCACTGCTCCCTGTGCACAGGGGGTGAAACGTGGGGGGATTTTCCTGATTTTCCTTCCCATCCACTCCCCAGCCCTGCAAAGCAGCTCTCCCCTGCTTTGTTGGCAGGAGGGGAATTCCTGGGATGTGATGGTGCTGAAGAAGCCCTGGAATATTTTTCCCACTGCTCCCACACCCATTTTCATCTGTGCCACACTGGAGGAGGGCAGGACTGGCTGGGCAGGCAGTGTTGGCTCTTGGGGCTGCTCATTTCCATGGGCAGAGCAGTGAAAGGAGCCCTGGTGGTTTGGGAGCAGTGTGAGCCAGGGGAATGACTCCCTGCTCTGCTCCCATTCATACCTTAAAGCTCATTCCAGAAAAGCCAGTCTGACTGGGACAGCATCTTCCCAGTTCCCCCTGTTCCCTGCACACCAAACAAAACTGCTGCAGTTCTGGAATCTGATTTGGGACAGCTCTGATTTCTTTCTCAAGGTGCCAGTGTAGGAATTTTGCCTGCTGTGCCTTTAGAAGTGGAAAAGCAAAGTAAGCTGTTAGAAGTAAAGGTGATGGAAATCACCCTGAAAAACATTTCCAGAGTTCCTGAAGTCACTTTTCAGGGTGAGGGCTTCGTTTAGGGAGGATTTCTGCAGCTGCTCCTAGGAAAGTGCTTGGCAAGGATGTGCCAGGGCTGCTTTGTCTTTCCCTTGTTCCATTTCCAGGGGAACAAAGACATCCCCAGCATTCCACCTGCTCCAAATGCTGCACCTACTAATTGAATTTATCTCTGCATTTCTGTTCACATTATCCTGAGTATACCAGGAAACAAAACAAGTTGTCTTTGATGTCTCACAGCAGATTAAAGGAGGGGCACATTCAAACTCATCTCCTGGGATTTTGGCCCTGGACTGGTCTTTATTTCAGAAATCCTGGTCAGGACAGTTAAATGTGGCTTGTACTTCTTCACCTCTGCTGTCCTGCCTCTGTGCAACATTTCACCTGGAGCAGAAGGTGCCCCAGGAGGAGATTTTGGCTGAGAATTGGGAGAACTTTTCCTGATCAATAAATCTGTTTTAGCCCAACCCTCTCATATTACTGTGAGGGATTTGTGCTTCTGTTTTAGAGCAGCCTGTAGAACCTGTGAGGTGTTCCTGAACTATTAATGCAGACAAAAGAAATCCTGCTCATTGGTGTGGGTACTGCTGCTCTTCTTTAAAAGCTGCTTTTCCCTCAGGTTGTGTCTGATGTGCCAGAGCTGTCTGCATCTCTGTTTTGTGTAGCTGGAGCAATAAGCTTGACCTGTCTTGACATCCCTCTCCACTTCTGGACTGCCGCCCTGTTCCTGTCTCTCCTCTGTGCCGTGTTGTCCCCGTTCCTTTGAGTACTGTGTGATTATCTGGGAGGATAAGGTTTTGGACTGATGCCTGGCTTGTGTCTCTGTGTGTTGCCCTCCCTGTGGTGCCCCTGTGTCCCCAGGCCTGGTGCAGAGGTGTGTGGTGATCCAGCGGGATGAGAACGGCTTCGGGCTGACGGTCAGCGGGGACAACCCCGTCTTCGTGCAGTCTGTCAAGGAAGGTGAGAGCAGCCCCCAGCCCTGCCATGGCCATCCTGGAAATGGCTGTGAGCTGGTGCAGAAAACTCCCAGACTCCTGGAAATGGCTCTGAGCTGGTGCAGAAAACTCCCAGGTTCCTGCCAGGTGGGGTGGCTGCAGCTGGGGAAGTGATGTGCAAGGAATGTGCCACTCCTTTCAGTGTCAAGGAAGGTGAGAGCAGCCCCCAACCCTACCATGGCCATCCTGGAAATGGCTCTGAGCTGGAGCAGAAAATTCCCAGATTCCTGCTGCAGCTTGGGAAGGGATGTGCAGGGTCAGGGTTGAGCAGTGAATTTATTCCTCTGAATCTTCAGCCACTGAAAGAATGAGAGGACACAGCCCTAAGCTGTGCCAGGGGAAGTTTGTGTTGGACATCAGGGAAAAATTCTTCACTGAAAGAGGGATTGGGCACTGGAATCACCTGCCCAGGGAGGTGGTGGAGTCACCATCCCTGGAGGTGTTTAAAGCAAGACTGGACGTGGCACTCGTGCTGTGGTTTAGGTGATGAGGAGGTGTCAGGTCACAGGTTGGACTTGGGGATCTCAAAGGTCTTTTCCAGCCTGGATCATTCTGGGATCTGGGGGGTTTGGAGCTGACCTCTTTGGTCATTCTGTGGTGATCTCAAAGGTCTTTTCCAGCCTGGATCATTCTGGGATCTGGTGGGTTTGGAGCATCCCAGGGAGGAAATGACTCCATGGGACGTGGTGGGATCGTGTCCTGGTGTGTCCAGTGCCAGGTGAAAGCAAAACTGCTCTAGACCCAGGGATTTTACTGAGAGAGGAAGCTCGGCTGAGTGCAGGAGTATTTTGCATGTTTTACGGAAGTCATAAAACCATTTTTGCTCTAAATGATTGTACTGAAACGGGAACTGAGTGATTTCTTTCCTCTCCAGATGGAGCAGCCATGCGGGCTGGAGTGCAGACAGGTGATAGAATTATCAAGGTAAGGACTTCGAAATGGGGAGAGAAGTGGGTCCTTTGTCTTAAATGAGCTCTTTTTCTGAAAAAAAAAAAAAAAGAAAGAAAAAGCGTTGATGTGTTTGCATTAGGAATGGTCTAAGCCCCAGTGTTCTGACTCTCCTCCAGATCCTCATTTCAGAATTTTATGGACAAATTCTGTATCCTGCCAGGCTCAAGTATCACAAATACAATAAAACCAGAAATGGCAGGGAAGAGAAGGAAAGCAGAGTTGTTAATAATGATCTGTAAATAAACAGCCTGCCTGAATTGCTGTTTTCCCCCTAACTGCTCCCACATCCATGTTCTTTTTTAGTCCCAAGCAAGTAAGAAATCAAGTCAGTGACTTAAAAGACTCTATAAACTATTGCTGCAAAATGCTACAGCAGCTCCTGACACAGATGGAGCTGGGATTGCAACCAGGCATTGAAATTAATGAATTAAATTAGCTACCCTGTTGTTTTTCTGCCCAGGCAGAGATGGATTGCCCTTTTTTTGTTTGCCTGCCTGTTTGAGTTCTTTCGGTGTGTGCACAGTTTTCTTTTTTCAGAGCTCTGCTCACTGAGATAAACTGTTAGAAGGATAAATAATTTATCTGGTAATGTCTTGAAAGAGGCAGTAATGGAGATGGGGGAGAAGAAAATGCTGCTGTTCTTCTGGAATGTGTGGAATTGCTTGGAAACCAGGAGCCAAACACTGAATTTTCTCTGCTCCCTGCCAGGTGAACGGGACTCTGGTAACACACTCGAACCATTTGGAGGTGGTCAAGCTGATCAAGTGTAAGTAAAGGCAGGTGGCTCTTCTGTCACCTTGAAAGGGTGACAGGCATCATTTCAAGGGCCCTGCCAAGGGTGAGGCCAATGCTGAGAGATCAAGGAGTGTGTGAAACAGGGAAGTGAAATTGAAATGATTTTGACATCCTGAATTTAAGCTGATACATTCTCCTGTAGCTTCTCCTTATGTTAATGTTTGAATTGCCACCAAGCCTTGCCTGGGTGATTTATTTTCACCTTAAATCCCACAGCTGGGCAGGCACTTTGTGTGATTTCTGTGTGATGCCTGCACAGCTCTACAGGAAACACCTTCCTGGTGGCTTTTCTTCTATGAGGAAGGAGATATTTTCACCTTAAATCCCACAGCTGGGCAAGCACTAACTGTGCATTGCTGTGTGATGCCTGCATAGCACTACAAGAAATTCCTTCCTGGTGGATTTTCTTGTATGAGGAAGGAGATATTTCACCTTACATCCCACAGCTGGGCTGGCACTTTGTGTGATTTCTGTGTGATGCTGCATAGCACTACAAGAAACACCTTCCTGGTGGATTTTTTTCTATGAGGAAGGAGGTATTTTAACCTTTACCACAGCTGGGCAGGCACTTTGTGTGATTTCTGTGTGATGCTGCACAGCTCTACAAGAAACACCTTCCTGGTGGATTTTTTTCTATGAGGAAGGAGGTGCTGGTGGTTTATTTTGTGTGTGTGCACTGCAAATTTAACCTGCCGGGCTGGAAATTGGACTGCTTGCTTTTATAAGGGCTGATTCTCCTCAAAGTTTTTGGAATATCTGGAATTTAAACAGATTTCTGAAGCAGGCAATGCTCTCAGGCTCAGTTTGGAGGAGGAATGGTGGGAGTTGTGTCTCCAGGGTGAGGGAAATCAGAGAAGCACGGCAGTGTCCCCGTGTGTGTGTGACCTGTGCCTGTCCTTGTGTCCCCACAGCGGGTTCCTATGTAGCTCTCACTGTCCAGGGGCGCCCTCCAGGGTCGCCCCAGATCCCCCTGGCGGATTCTGACGTGGATCTGGCAGCTTTTGGGCATATGTCTCCCATCATGGCATCCCCCCACTCGCCTGGCACGTCAGGGAATGCAGAAAGGATCACCAGCCCAGTGCTCATGGGGGTAAGGTTTGCAGCTCTCTTCCCAAAAGGAGAAACGGACTTGGGTGGTTTTGGCCTGAATTTTTTTTTTTTTCACTTCAAATTGGCTTTGGGAAATTTCCCAGTCCAGTGTTGGAAGTCCCCTGTCCCAGGTGGGGACTCAGCTCATTGGAGCAGAGAATGATGATTTTGACACTGAGCAGGAGCAGGTGGGAATGACTTTTAGCCTTTTTCTCCCTCCACCAAGCAGAATTCTCTTCCCCTGTTCCTAAACTGCTGATCACTCCTTGTATGGTGAAATAAGAATTTGGGAATGGGATTCCTGTTTCCTGTCTGTGGGTATTTATTCACTTATGAAAATGCAAGTAAAAATTTGCAGTTCTATCTGAGATCTGAAAATTTGCAAGTAAAAATATGCAGTTCTGTCTGAGATAATAGAAGTACAGGTTTTTATACTGTTATAGCTGTTCAAAATTAAGAAAGAACACATAGGATAGGGTTGGAAATTTGAATTGCTTCTCACAGGGCTTTTCAGAGCCTGTTTTTAGGAAGTGGGTGAAAAATGTGCATGTTCATTTTCCTTTTCTGCCCAACAAACCCAACCTTAATCTCTCTGTACTTCCTAGGAGGAGAATAACATTGTCCACAACCAGAAGGTGGAGATTCTGAGGAAGATGCTCCAGAAGGAGCAGGAGAGGCTGCAGGTACTGGAGTTGTGCAGGCTGGAGAGAGCTGGGGGAAGTGATGCAAAGAGAGATTGTTAATTTAATTTATTGTCAGAGCTGTGTAAAACAGATTTTGTGTAGCAGCTCCTTGGGTGTGCAGATGTGCAGGTGTTCATTTAGAAGACAAAAACAATTCCTTTGCAGGTCCTGCAGGAGGAGTACAGCCGGACCCCCTCCACCCGCCTGCTCAAGGAGATCCAGGAGGCAAAGAAACACATTCCTCAGCTGCAGGAGCAGCTCTCCAAGGCCACGGGCTGCACTCAGGTAACTTGGGCTCAGCCTGCTCTGGGGAGTGCTCCCAGGCACAATCCAGGGGGTTCATGGTTTAGCTTTCATAATGTTCACATTCTGTGCTGCTTTAGTGTGTGAGTCTGAGCTTCGTATTAGGGATGGTGAGCTCTGTGCACAGAGCAGGGAGACAAAACAATTCCTGCTCCAGCTGGGCACCAAGGACAAATGATCCAAATCTCAGCCCAAGAGCACAAACACCGTGGGCTGGAGAGAGAAAAACAAGCAGGGTGGGACTGCAGGGGCTAAAGCTGGAATGGGACAATGAACTGCAAGATGCAAATGGAGCAGAACTGATCAAAGGGAGAGACCCCGTGTGTAGCCATGATGTTTTCTGAAAAATCATTTCCTTAGGATTTTTCCTCCTGAGAAGCTGAGAGGCCTCAGGAACAAAATGTAACCAATGGTTATCTGCTGCTGTGGAATGCAACAGGTGCATCTGGGATTGGTCTCATGTGGTTGTTTCTAATTAATGGCCAATCACAGCCCAGCTGGCTCGGACTGTCTCAGTCAGTCACAAACCTTTGTTATCATTCCTTTTCTATTCTTAGCCAGCCTTCTGATGAAATCCTTTCTTCTATTCTTTTAGTATAGTTTTAATATAATATATATCATAAAATAATAAATCAGCCTTCTGAAACATGGAGTCAGATCCTCGTCTCTTCCCTCATCCTCAGACCCCTGTGAACACCACCACACCCGTGAGCACTCGTGCATTTTGGGACCATTTTGGTTCATCTTGGGCTCATTTTGGGACCATTTTGGTTCATCTTGGGTGCAGCCCTGGCTGGGCTCTGGTGCTGCCCAAGGTGGATCCATTGAGGAGATCCTTTTAATAAATCCCTGCTTTATTCTGTACCTCTGTCCAGCCTGTGCTCTAGCTCAGCCTTCCCAAGGCATCCTGGGCAAGCTGCAGTTGCTGGGACAGGCAGGCTGCTCCCCCTGCAGCTGGGATTTGAAGTTGGCACTGTCATCTTAATCAGGCTGTGGAGTTCATTTTGCACTGGGCTCTCATCTCTGAAAAACCTGCTTTTAAGAACGAGTGCAAGCAATGATGTGTTTATTATCTGTCAGTGCAACTTAAAATACGCCCATGAAGTCATTCTTGGAAGCTTTTTAAACAATTTTGTTTTCACTTTTGAAAAAGAATGAATTTAGGCTGTGTCATTTCTCCCTTTTCCCCTGTGTTAAAAGTGCTGAAAGTTTGGTGTGGTTGTTTTCTCTTAGAAAAGCACTGCAGCCTTTTCTAGATAAATTAAGGGTTTATGTGTAATGTGAGCTGCCTGGCTTTTGAAGGAGTTGATTTTTAAAGATGATCTCTTGAAATATTCTGCTTTCATCTTTGCAGGATGGAGTCCTGTCCTCCAGGTCTGTGTCAGAGTCGCTGCAGATCAGCGAGGGGGAGGCAGAGAGTGGAGACAGTGGCAGCAAACTGGATTTCAGTGGTGACAGCCCCTCCAGACCCAACAGTGACATTGCTGATGTGAGTCTGAAAAGATCTTCATAGGGGAAAAAAACTCCTTGTTCTATTGGACTGGTGTTAGAGACTGGGAGAGAATAAATTTGGGGGTTTTATCCAGGATTAGATTGTCCTGGCATTAATCCCTCTAACCAGACAAAGATGGATGCCAGCATGTTTCTCTAAACTCATTTGCCAATTAGAGCATCTTTGAAGGGAATATTCCAACTGCAGCACTGTGACTCAGACCCAGGCAGCTTGCCCTGAGAGTGGGAAAGAGCCTTCCCTCTACCAAATCAGCTTCAGTTCCTGCCTCCAGCCAAGGCTCCTGGTGTGGTCACTCATGAATTATCAATCTGTGTGCTCTCCCTTGGTGCCTAATCCTTAATTAAGTCACTATCTGATTAGTGCAGGGGAATTGAGACTCTCTTGGTTGGATTTGGCCTAAGTTTGTTGATTAACTTAAGGATGTGGGAGCTAAATTTGTCCCAGCAGTTGGAAGTGAAAGGGAGGTGGGTGAGATGGAGGCATCCACAGCTCTGTTTGGAAACATTGCAAATCTGACCAGATCCCACTCAGTGTTTGTGTTTAATAAATGCAACAACAAAATTCATAATTATCTTCCTAATAATCATCATCCTGTCAGTTTTGGGATGGTATTTGATCAGTGCAGGTGGTGGGCACATCAAACATTCCAGCTTTTCCATCCAGCTCTGAGAAAATTAAGGATTAGGGGTGAAAGAAACCTTTGGAAGTGGAAAGAGTTCTGCAGATGGGAAAAAGCCAGGCTGGAAAGCAGCAGCCTGAGCAGTGGCCTGGCTGGAGAAACCTTTGGACACACTGAAGATGAGCCAGCAGCACGTGGGTTTGGCAAATAAGGCTCTGCTGGGCTTCCTGAGCAAGAGCAATGCTGGCAGATGGGAGAAGAGAGCTGAACTGTGAGAAAGGGTGGAGAGAGCAAGGAAAAAGCCAAGGGCTGGGGATTTTACAGCTCTGCTGTCACCAGATTTCTGACCCAAACTTCTGCATTCACTCGAGTTTTGGGGTTTTTTTGTTTTACTGTGGGTGTAGGACACAGATTTTACTCTGGTTTTTCACACCTCCTTTTCCTGTGAGAAAGGAGAAGTTTTTGGCTGTTGTGGCTGACAGAGTGCCCAGTGCAGTTCTCCCTTCCCTGGATCTGCTGGTACTTACCAGAACTGAACTTCCCTCTTTCCCAGAGCCCTCGCAGTGGCCTGAAGGAGAGGATTTATCCAGATGAGAGCCCAGAAAAGGCTGAGCTTCAAGACACTGTGAGTACAAAACATCAAATGTCACAACAGCACCTCCTCTAACAGTCCCATTAAAATCTTGCTGCTTTCCCCCACTTTCTAAATGGAGCATGCCTGAACTTTGCTTTAGAAAATAGAATGCAGTTAAAGTGGTGCAGGGAAAGTTAATTAGATGAGTAAATGTTTATGGAGCTTAAGAGCAGGGCCATTTAGAGGTGAGAAATACCTGATCAGCAGTGAAACAGCTGGGCCTGCAACCAGGAGAGCAGCTGCACATGTTTTATCCTTGAGTCCAGCCCTTTATTTTAGATATTCACTCATTTGGGGGCTGCTGTTTCCAGCAGGGCTGTGAGTGGAGCTCAGCAGGAAGGGCAGAGCTGTCTGAGCACATCATCATCCTTGGCATGACTCCTGGGTTCTCCTTGCCCTCTTCCCAAAGCCACTTTTCCCCTGTGTGCAGGGATGGCACTGGGCACGTGCCAGGCGTGCTCCTGCCTGCAGCTGCTTTTGATGCACCTGATTTGATGTTTGGGAATATTTGGATGCTGGGAGGGGTATCCAAGGTGGAGTTTGTGAAGAGTTACAACGATCAGAGCATCTCCAGGTTTCCCTGTGAGGGACAGTGATCAGAGCATCTCCAGGTTTTCCTGTGAGGGACAATGATCAGAACATCTCCAGGTTTCCCTGTGAGGGACAGTGATCAGAGCATCTCCAGGTTTCCCTGTGAGGGACAGTGATCAGAGCATCTCCAGGTTTTCCTGTGAGGGACAATGATCAGAACATCTCCAGGTTTTCCTGTGAGGGACAATGATCAGAACATCTCCAGGTTTTCCTGTGAGGGACAATGATCGGAACATCTCCAGGTTTCGCTGTGAGGGACAATGATCAGAACATCTCCAGGTTTTCCTGTGAGGGACAATGATCAGAGCATCTCCAGGTTTCCCTGTGAGGGACAATGATCGGAACATCTCCAGGTTTCCCTGTGAGGGACAATGACCAGAACATCTCCAGGTTTCCCTGTGAGGGACAATGATCAGAGCATCTCCAGGTTTCCCTGTGAGGGACAATGCCAAGGTTGTGCTTTTGTCCTTCTCTCCCCCAGGACTCCCAGTGCAGTGTTGGCAGTCCCCTGTCCCGAGTGGGGACTCAGATCATCGGAGCAGAGGATGATGATTTTGACACAGAGCAGGAGCAGGTGAGGCTTGGGGCTTCTGCTGCTCACGGTGACCCCCAGATGTGTTAAAAGTCTCTTTTCCCAGCCCAGCAGTCAAAGAAGGAGTCAGAACTCTTCAGTTCTCGGTCTCAAGGTTGTTTATTGTTCCTTATCTATAAAATTCTTTCTCCTGTCCAGCCAAGGTCCGTTCAGCAGGACAGACAGAGGCACTTTGCCTGCCCCTAGGGCAGTGTTATCTTTGTATACTAAAAACTCCATGTACAATATTTACCATAACTTCCCAATCCCTATCACCTGTGTTAGACAGTGAGCTTCTACTCTAAACCAATCCCAAAGTGCCACCAGCACAGCAGAAGATGGAGGCCAAGAAGAAGGAGAAAGGCTGGACATGGCCAGATTCCTCCATCTTGCCCCCTGAACCCCCATTCTAAAAACACCAAAAAATTGTTTTTCACCCTGTGACAAACTAATTATTATTCTGCTTAGACTTCTGTGGCTTGCAGATCCTCTTATAAGGTTGGTCATTTTTTCCATGGGTCATAATCAAAGTCACAGGGGTCTGGGGCTCTGTGCCAGGGTCTCTGAACCCCCTGGCAGGGGTCCTGGCAATCCAGGACAGCCAGAGGGATGTCCTGAATTCCAGCAGGTGGGAATGACTTTTAGCCTTTTTCCCTCCACCAACCAGAATTCTCCTCCCCTGTTCCTAAATTGCTGAGTAATCCTTGTATGGTGAAATAAGAATTTGGAAATTCTTGTTGTTCATCTTTCCAAATAGAAATATTTGGGGAATTTATGAGAATATCCATGTTTGAGTCTGTTATTTTTATTTCTTCTTCAAACCTCAATTTTTCATTTTTTAATTATATATAATTAAATTATATAATTTTATAATTAAAATTTAAATTTTAATTTCTAATTTTAGAATTAATTTTAAAATTTAAAATTAAGTTTTGAATTTTAAATTACAATTTTATAATTATTTTTACATTTCATTTTAAATTATAAAATTATAAATTTTATCATTAAATTTAAATTTAAATGATAATTTAAATCATTAACGTGAAATAATTAATTATGATTAATGATTAAATTTATTATAATTAATGATTAATTTTTATTTATCATTTATTTCACGTTCTTTAGTTTTTCTTAACTCCTGAATTCTTCTCCCAGCAGCACAGCTACCTCATATTCACTCTGCATTATTTCAGCTGTCCTTTCTCCTACTCCTGAATAATTCAGATGTAATTCCCTGTGCCCTGCAGATCAATGGGCAGTGCAGCTGCTTCCAGAACATCGAGCTCCTAAAATCCCGCCCGGCTCACCTGGCTGTGCTCCTGCACCACGTGGTGTCCCAGTTTGATCCTGCAGCACTGGTGAGGAGCTCTGCAATTGTTTCCCTGGCTCACATTTGGGGATCTTCACCAGAATTTACCAGATCTTGTGCAGCACTCGCTGCAAGGAGGGAAATGCAGACTCTGTGCAGGCCCGGGGGTGAAAAATCCTCATTGATCTCCTCAGATAAAGGGAGAAACACAAAAATAATTGTTTCCTTTATGTTTGGCTGCTTACAAATAATTATTTATCTTGTGAAAGTCTCTCATTCCACCCCAAGGTGTGGGATCAGTTGTCCACAGGGAAGCTTTGCCCTCTCTGTGCTCCTCTCCCAGCCCCTTCCCTCTGCCCCCATTTCCAGGGCACCTCCCTGAGGAGCTGGGAAAGGTTTCAACCCAGCACTGCTGAATTCCTTCAAACACTGGAAAGAAATGTGGAGTTTTCATGGGTTTCACCTCCTTTCTTGCCCTCCTGTTCCCCACAGCTGTGCTACCTTTACACAGACCTGTACAAACAGACCAACTCCAAAGAGACCCGGCGTGTTTTCCTGGAGTTTTACCAGTTTTTCCTGGACAGAGCTGCAGTAGGTTCCTCTTCTTTTCCTCATTTTTACACATCCAGCAAGTTGACTTTGACCTTTCTCCACTCACCTGAGCTGTGAAAAACTAAGGGGGTTAAAACCCTTCAAAAGAAACAGTTTTAAAAATCAAAATCAGAGTAATGTTTAATAAATAACTTCATAAAATGCAAAAATGTAATAAAAATTTGAAGTATTTTTGTTGAAATGTTACCAGGGAATGAATGGCCTCAGGTGCCTGGTAACAAAGTAAATCCCAGGGGATTTGTTGTTGATAGGAGAAATAATTTAATTCAGTGAGTTCTGGCTCTTCTGTGTTGCTTTTTTAGTTGGTAATTGCTGTGGGTATTGATGTGGCTGTTGCAAGGATTGGGAAATTTTATTTCTCTATTGGAAAGCTGAGAAAATTCTTTGCTGTCATGAATTAAACTCCCAGAAACTGCAGCAGAGCTTTATGTACCACATGTTCATCTTAAATAATCCTGTGAATGATAAAACATTCATGGGAGTCTCCCCTTTTCAAACCAGCAGATTGGATTATTTTGGCTTTTGAGGGAATTTCTTGGAGTGATTTGTGTGTTTTATTGGGGTGCTGGTTTCTCTGTGGGTTCTCCCATCCTTTCTTTCCTTTTGCAGAACCTGAAAGTCCCAGTCCCAGAGGAAATCTCCTTGGAATTAGGTAGGGTGGGAATGAAGGGCAGAGGGTGGGTTAATTCATTAATTATTGACTTTGTTGAAGTAATTTATTGAAGATGGGGGCTGTTCCCAGAGGAATAATGGTGAATTTTCTGCCTCCCAGACAGGAGAAGGCCAGAGCTCCTCCCTGAAGAGCTGCACCGCCAGTTCATCCAAACCATGCAGGATAAAGTCTGTCCAGAGGTTCAGAGGAACCTGGAAGATTTCAGGTACCAAAAGCTCTCTGTGGAGTTTCCTTTTCATTCATATTTGATGTCAGTCAGTGTTCCAGCACAGGGAAACCTGAGGGAGCTATAATTCCTCTTGGATTGAATAAGAACATACCAGGAATACACCCTGTGGCCAATCCTTAAATCAATTCATCAGTTGCAATCCTAGAGCTTGGATCCTTCATTCCTGGAAGCTGTGTGAGGAAATGTCAGAGTATTTTTTCTTAGGTTTTGTTGTATAAATCTCTCTTCCTGATTGTGTTTATAATCAGCTTATATCTTTTTTTTTCCCTGTCCCTGTTTTCCTTTGGGCAGGGAATAATCCCCTTCACAGAGCTCAAGCTGGGCCAAGGGAAATTTAGGTTGGATATTAGGAAAAAGTTTTTTCCTGAAAGGGTCTTTACAGATAAAGGGTGGTCTGCCCATGGAGATGATGGAGGTGCCCAGGGTGGTGTCCCCATCCCTGGGTGTGTTTAACAAAGCCTGGATGTGGCACTGGGTGCCAGGGTTTAGTTGAGGTGTTGGGGCTGGGTTGGACTCAATGATCATGAAGGTCTCTTCCAACCTGGTCATTCTGTGAGTTCTGTGAGTTAATTCTGTAATTCTGTGAGCTCTCACAGGCATGGAGTAGAAGTTGATAATTAATTTGCTTTTTGCTGTGGAGTGCTAAGAGCTCCATGCCAAGCTCAGCGATGAATTTCTCATACCTAAAAACCTCCTGTAGATCCTTCAAACACCCCCAGAACCCCTCCGTGACACACCCTGAGTAACTCCCAGCTGCAGGTGATGCTCCCTGTGCCCTCTTGCAGGCAGAAGAGGAGCATGGGGCTGACCCTGGCCGAGGGGGAGCTGAGCAGGCTGGACGCAGAGCGGCTCCGCGACCGCAACGCCGTGGAGAAGGAGAGGAGCTGTGCAGAGCAGATCCTGGCCAAAATCGAGGAGGTCCTGTAAGTGACACCAAACAGGACAATGAGGGGAAAAAAAATAACCTTAAAGGTGCTGGAAAAAGCGGGAGGGAGGAATTGGGGAGTGGGGTTTGGTGTCACTCTGTGTAGTTGCTGTCCCTGAGTGTTTGTTGGGGTGGTGGCAGCTGGGGCTGGGGCAGGAGGGAAGGGGAGGGAAGGCTCAGGAGGGATGAGGAGGTTCAGGAGGGATGAGGAGGCTCAGGAGGAAGGGGAGGCTTAGAAGGGAAAGGGAGGCTCAGGAGGGAAGGGAAGGGAAGGCTCAGGAGGGAAGGGGAGGCTCAGGAGGGAAGGAGAAGCTGTTCTGTCCAGGAGGCTGCTGTAAAATATTAGAGGCAATGCTGCCGTTGTCAGCCTGTGCATTATTAGATCAGAGCCCTTTTCCTGCAGAAACAACAGCTTCACAAGCCATTTTCTCCTTTTTAATGTAGGCTGAATCCAATTTCCACAGCTGAACCTTCACTTTTGATTCTTGATTTTATTTTTTTTTCACCTACTGGGACTGCTAAACATTCTAAAGGACACTTCAACACAACTACTGATGCTCTGGGTGGATAGGACTGGGTGTTAATTGGGTTTTGAGCTTCATTTTAAAACCCTTTCTTGTTTTTAGGATGACGTCTCAGCCTCTGGAGGAAGACAAGAGGTAATGGGAGCTGGGGAGCTCGGGCTGTGAGTGCAGATGGAACACGACAGCCCTCTCCCGGCTGTTCTCCAAACTCCTGAATCCCCTGGCACAAAGCATTGGAATTCAGAGCACCAGCCTCTTCTTTGCTGATGTTTGCTGCCCGTGTTTCACATCTTAAAAATTACTGTCACTGAGAGTTTGTGTTTATTTTTGTTTTGTGTTGTAACTGCTTCCATCTGCTCTAACATTTATTTTCTGTGTGTGCCTTGTCCTGTTCTGTTTTTATCTGAGCAGCTTTTCCTCCTTTTTGCAGTCACCTTTTACTGCTGCTTATTTCTACCACAACTCAAAGCTATAATGTGACATCAAATATGGTTTTAGTGTAGAATTTTAGGACCTTCTGTGTAATTCTCAAATTTGTATTTTCACCTCCCAGGCTTCTGTGCCTTTTGTCATGGAATGATTTGAGTTGGAAGGGACCTTAAAGATTAATTAATTCCAACCTCAGCCATGGGTAGGGACAACTTCCACTATCCCAGGGTGCTCCAACGTGGTCTTGGGCACCACCAGGGATCCAGGGGCAGCCACAGCTTCTCTGGGCACCCTGTGCTAGAGCCTTCCCATCCATATATTCCATCTTTATTTACTCCATAATTAAAATAACCCTAAAAACTAAATAAACCAATAAATAATAAAAATAATTATAAGTAATAAAAATAACAAATAAATAACAAGTAATAAAAAAACGCAAATTTTAAATTAAAAAATTATAAATTCTGCTGTTGGCTGATCCTTCCCATTATCTGTGGGAATTTATTTCTGTTCATTTCATCCCTTTTATATAAAAACGAACTTCTCAACAGAACCTCGGCACTTGACCTTAATTTTATTGACTCAATGTATTTTCCCAATATCTTCCTCTTAAGCCTCCCTGGCTTTTTCTGTGTTTGGCAGCTCCACGATGCAATATGTGATCCTCACCTACATGAAACACCTGGGAGTGAAAGTCAAAGAGCCTCGGAACCTGGAGCAGAAGCGGGGCAGGATTGGTTTCCTGCCAAAGATCAAGGTACTGCTGCCATGGCCACAGAGGATTTGTGTGCAATTCAAACCCCAGTTTTGCAGGAAAAAAAAAAAAGTAAAAATGGGTGTGATTTTTGTGTTTCAAGGGGATTTGGGATTGCTGAGCTGCACAGCAAACCTAAGAGCTGAAATTGGGTTCTGCAGCTGTTGGTAGAGGCGTGAGTTGGAAATAATTGGAATTATTTCCTTTATCTCTACCCTTGAATTCACCTTGGTTTTGGCTGTTATTAAAACTTTGGGTGAAGAATATTTCACAGAACACAACCTTGAACCGCAGGAGGGTCTCATTAAAGCTGTTGCCTTGTTTACTTCAGTTTTTTCTGGAGAAACTTACCCAACCCTCCTGGTTTGTGATGCAGGAGAGCTCTTCTCCCTGCCACCCCCACTTTTCCTATTATATAATGAATATTTCCACCAAAACTTCATCCCTGTGGGTGTGATCCCTTGTCTCCCACAGCATGGGGGTGTATCTGGTCACAGTAGCTGCTTATTTTCATCAACATTTCAGCTTCCTTTGAAATATTAAGAGAGTTTCAAGCAGTTCTGTGCTAACCAAGAAGGTGAAACAGTGTGAAGCCCTTTTGAAGCTTTGTGCCCTCTCCCTTAAAGAACTAGTTAAAATCTCAGTGAACAGCTGGATTTGAAGCAGTGAGTGATGAGTTTACTTTTCTTTTTCTGCAGCAAAGCATCAAGAAAGAGAAAGAAGGAGAGGAGAAAGGGAAGAGGAGAGGCTTCCCCAACATTCTGGGCCCCCCAAGGAGACCAAGCAGACATGACAGCAGTGCAAGTACGTCAGCCCAGGACCCCCTGTGCCCTGAGAGGCACAGAAAATCCCTGCTGCCTTCCAAAATCCCTACCAGGAGCCCTGGTTTTACCCCTAAACCTCATCCCACCCATCCTGCCTCACCCAATCCCAGTCCTCACAATTTGGACCCCGCTTCTCTCAATTCCCTTCCAGCCCTGTGTCACCCTGAGGGGGCTGTGGGATCAAATTTTGGGCTGGGATTGAGGCATTTTCGGGTGGGATTGAGTGATTTTCGGTAAGACTGAGTGATTTTTCAGTAGGATTGAGTGATTTTCAGTAGGATTGAGTGATTTTCAGTAGGACTGAGTGGTTTTCAGTTGAATTGAATGATTTCCAGTAGAATTGAACGATTTTCAGTAGGACTGAGTGATTTGCAGTAGGACTGAGTGATTTTCAGCAGGACTGAGTGATTTTCATTAAAATTGAGTGATTTTCATTAAAATTGAGTGATTTTCAGTAGGACTGAGTGATTTTCAGTAGGACTGAGTGATTTTAAGCTTCTTCTTGTTAAAACCCAGCTTCGAAGAGGCACAAACCTCTTTGGCCCTGCGATGCTGTTTCTCTCAGCACTGCAGGGGTGTTCTCAGCAGGGTGATGATTCTCTCTGTTCAGTTGGCAGGGCCATGGAGATGCAGAAGCCCAGGCACCCCAAGCACTCACCCACAGCCTCCTCTGTGAGCCCAGAGCCCCCCGAGTCCAGCAAGACACGGCAGAGTGGCTCCTCCAGCGATGGCACAGATGCCCCCTACCCCCCTGCCAACCCCATGTCCCCCCTGGCAATGGGGCCCTTTGCCTCTCCAGAGGGCAGCAAGGACAGTGACACAGGTAGGGTGGAATGAAGAGTGGTTAAGGTTGTGTGCTGTGAACAGGATGTGCAGAGCGCTGATGCAATGAGCTGGGCTAATTAGGCAATGCTTTGATGTCATTGGAGCTGCTCTTCCTCACCTTAATCAGCTTTCCTCAATTAGGAAGTGTTGCCACAAGCAGCAGTGGTTGTTAGTGGGCTCTGCCACTGTGGCATTGGATGATCCAACAGGAAAAACCCAGCAGGTGCCACCTGAAGCTTTTGTCACTGATATTTGTTCTTCCCACCCTGGGAATCGAGTTCCTCCAGCTCTGAAGCTGGAATCAAGAGGCTCTGGAGAAGCTGGGAGGTTCTCTGGTATCCTCTAACTTGGTTCCTCACCTTTCACATTTCTCCTGTGTCCAGGTGTGAAGCAGCCTGGGGAGGCCCCACCTGCCAGTGAGTCCATGGATGGCACCCCCCGCACACCCAACAACACCTTTGAATTCCATCTCCCTTGGAAAACCTGCAGGAGGAGGAGGGAGAGGCTGAGAGGTAACTCTGGGAGCTTGAGGGAGCCTTGGGAGAGAATCAGGAAAGCTTGGAATGGGTTGGAAAAGATAATTGTAGAGTGAGCTTTGTCAGTGGCTGCTGAAATTGAGTGCATAAAATGACAGTGACATTGTTTGTGTTAGATATTGTTGGTAGAATTAGGAAACTTTGGGTTTTGTCTCTGCTGTGATAGAAAACTGTCAGGAGAGGGGACAGAATGCTCTGCCTTGGAGCTCAGACCACCATTCTGAAGTTGTTCTGAGCAGGGAGGAATTCAGGCACAAGCTCCCTAATGATTCCTCTCCTTCCTTGCAGGATGGTTGACATGGGAACACCGAAGCCTTTTCGCAAGTGAGTGTGCTTAGAAATGTTTGAACTTGACTGAATTTGTTTGGATTTCAAGTGGTTATGAAGCAGAATGCAGCAGTGCTCTTTGTTCTGAGGCAGCACAGTTGTCTGCATGATCTCTTTTCTTTAAGAACACACGAAATCAGACACTGGCAGCCATTTGCAGGGCAGGTGGAGTGAGTCATATGCAAAAATACCCCTTTGATCTGTGAGTGAAGTGGAATGATTGCTGTATCCACTGATTTAAATGGATGGCAGTTGGGTTAGGGAGTACAGAAATCCCTATTTTCCTTTTCAACCTGTGTTGCTGTTGGTTCTGTACCTGCTGATAGACTCAGGCAAGAAACTGTAACCTGCCCTTTTCACTGCCTTGATATCTGACTGCAGATGATTTGATCTGTGTCATTAAAAGGAGGGTTATGAAAACACTGTCAGAACAGTCCATCTGTAAAGGGCAAAATTAGAGAACGTGCCCAGAGGTTCAGGCATCAAACAGCCCCCAGCTGGCAGGGACAGTGTGTTCATAAAGCTGATTGATGTACTCAGCTTTTCTCTGAAATGGGAATTAACTCACTCTTTTTTCCTCCTCCCATCAGGATGGACAGTGTTGGCTTTGCAGATGTGCAGAGTGAGGATGAGCTCTGTGACTTTGACATGGACATGGACCCTCCCAACTGGCAGCAGCTTGTGAGCAGGGAGGTGCTGATGGGGCTCAAACCCTACGAAATCAAACGTCAGGAAGTGATAAATGGTGAGATGGGGGTTCTGTCCTACCTGGCCAAGCTCAGAGCTGAAACCTTCCCCTGCAGCTTTGAAGTTCTTAAAAATTTACAATTAGGTTTTTTTGTGAAATAATGGTTGGAGAATTGTAGAACTTTTGGTTTGAAGAGTTCTTAGGTGTGAAACCCCTGCTTGTTACTGGGAAATAACCTGAGGTGAGATTGATCCAGTGAGAAATAACTTGAGGTGAGATTGATCCAGTCCTTAGAGGAGAAATAAACAATATCAAGTGCTTATTAAATATTAAGTGAGTTCATGGATGGCACCCCCTGCACACCCAACAACACCTTTGAGTTCCCATCTCCTTTGGAAAACCTGCAGGAGGAGGGAGAGGCCAGGTTTTTAATATGTTCTATAAAAGAAAACAAGAAAAGCTTGGGGTTTTGGCAAGCAGGTGATGGAAATGCTGCTCCCAAACTTCAGATTTGAGTTGCAGCTCTTGCAGAAACCTTTGTGTGGATTTGTGAGCTCAGAGCTGTTGGTTTGGGGTAATGACAGAATTTTCCAAACAATTCAAACAGGGAATTACAGCAGGGCCTGGAATATGGACCAGGGAGGGAAATGCTGCTGAGGGCCCTGCTCTGAGCTGCCCTGGGGCTGCACAGTTGCCATGCTGCTCTCCCTGTCTCCCCAGAGCTGTTCTACACGGAGCGAGCCCACGTGCGCACGCTGAAGGTCTTGAATTGTAGAACTTTTGGTTTATAGAGTTCTTAGGTGTGAAACCTGAGCTTGATACTGGGAAATAACCTGAGGTGAGATTGATCCAGTCCTTAGAGGAGAAATAAACAATATCAAGTGGTTATTAAATATTAAGGCACTGAAAGGCCAGGTTTTTAATATGTTCTATAAAAGAAAACAAGAAAAGCTTGAGGTTTTTGGCAAGCAGGTGATAGAAATGCTGCTCCCAGACTTCAGCAGATTTGAGTTGCAGCTCTTGCAGAAGCCTCTGCAAGGATTTGTGAGCTCAGATCTGTTAGTTTGCAGTAAATGATGGAATTTTCCAAACAATTCAAACAGGGAATTACAGCAGGGCCTGGAATATGGGCCAGGGAGGGAAATGCTGCTGAGGGCCCTGCTCTGAGCTGCCCTGGGGCTGCACAGTTGCCATGCTGCTCTCCCTGTCTCCCCAGAGCTGTTCTACACGGAGCGAGCCCACGTGCGCACGCTGAAGGTCCTGCACAACGTCTTCTACCAGAGGGTCACCAGGGAGGGCATCCTCAGCTCCAGTGACAAGAGGAAAATCTTCTCCAACCTGGAGGACATCCTTGGGCTGCACGGTAGGAGCAGCTGGGTGCTGGAATTTGGGCTTCCAGTGGCTGAAAAATTGAAGCAAAGGGACCCTGAAACATGAGGCAGCTTCACCCAGTGCTTGAGATGGAGCAGAATTCTTGAGCATAGAGCAGAATTCTACAGGAATTCTTCAACACTGCCCTGGGCTTGCTTTTGCTCACACTTGTTCCATCTCTGATTCACAAAGATATTTTCATGAGGAATATTGTGTCCAGTGTTCCTTTTCTGTGTTGATTCAGGCTTGATAAAAGAGCATTGAGCTTTATGGGCCGGGGTTTGAGATGGTACAACTGCTCCTGAGGAAAGCAGAAAACAGATTTATGAAGATTGATGTCTGTTTGTTTCTGAAGGGTGGCCCTTCCTCGTTGTTTAGGGACAGGACTGCTCACAGTAGGAATTTCATCAGTTGTCTGGTTTTCTGGCTTCTGCATTATTCCTGTTGATAGAAAAATGATATTGAGCCTCAGAAAAGATGAGTTTGGAATGGTTCTTAGGGGTCCTTTGAAGCCAGGTGAGACACAAGTGCAAAGGAGTTACTTCACATTTCATTAGATACTGTAAATTTATTAAGTTGCAGGATATTGTTTATTAGCTAATTAAAATTATTTCAAACCCGATCTTCTCCTAGAATAGCTTTTATGTTAAATGCTGAAAATTAAGCCAGCATTTTGACCACTATTAATAAAATTTACCTGTTTTTTCCTTCTTTTTAAGTTGCACTGAACGATCAGATGAAATCTGTCCGAAAAAGGAACGAGACTTCTGTCATTGGCCAAATTGGGGAAGATTTGCTCTCCTGGGTAAAATTCTTTTAATATTTCTTCTATTTGAAAATAACGTGCCATGGAATGACCAATAGAGCCAGAGGTTGGAGGAGGTAATTCCCAGCAATGGGAACTGAAGGGCTGCGAGTCCTGGAGCCAAAACAGAGCTGGAGGATGAGGGGGGGAAGGAGAGCAGGAGGAGCTCGGAGGATTTTCATCTGACTGGAATAGGAGTCATTTAAGGCACAAGAATAATATCCTTAAGATGTGTGGGTAGAATAGAAAGGTACTTTGGGTACATAAAGGTGAGAGTGGGATTTTGAAAAATGTAGTGGCACGATTTATTTCAGTAACACTGAAGTGTGAGCCTGGTGTTGCCTGAGGTGCAGTTAAAAGATGGTTAGAAATACTGATTTCTAATCTTAGAATGTATAAATTTGGAGTTTATAGTGCTGCTGCAGGCTTCACTTTTGAGATCTTTATGGAGAGATTTGGCTGCCCCAGTCCTGGAAGTGTTCAAGGATGTCCTGGCCCATGATGGGGATGACCTTTAAAATCCCCTTCAACCCAAACCAGTCTGGGATTCTGTGATGTGGGAGGGCTGGATTCAGGAGAACTGAAGAGTTTGGGATGTAAAGGTCTCCTCTGGGAAGACAAAGCCTTAAACCAGAGGAGAGATGTCTCCTTATTTTTGTCAATAATTCCTTTGTTCCCTGGTGATCCCAGTCCCGTGTGGCTCTGCCTGCCGAGGGTGCCTCGTGCTGAGCTCCAGCCTGTCTAAACTTGGCTTTTTTGGCTTTTTGGCACAGTTTAGTGGAGCAGCAGAGGAGAAGCTGAAACTTGCCACTGCCACCTTCTGCAGCAACCAGCCCTTTGCTCTGGAGGTCATCAAGTCCCGCCAGAAGAAGGACTCGCGCTTCCAGACCTTCGTGCAGGTGGGTTTACCACAGGGCTTGGAGTTTTCTCTGCCAGGAATTGAGTTTTCCACAAGGCTTTTGAGTTTTTTCCACAAGGCTTTTGAGTTTTCTTTTTCAGGCTTTGAGTTTTCTCCACCAGGCTTTGAGGTTTTCACCACGCTCCGAGTTTTTTCCCCTAAGCTCTCAGTTTCTTCTCCAGGCTTTTGACTTTTCTTCTCCAGGCTTTGAGTTGTCTCCTCCAGGCTTTGAGTTTTCTCCACCAGACTTTTGAGCTTTCTCCACCAGGCTTTTGAGTTTTCTCTACCAGGCCTTGAGTTTTTCACCAAACTCTGAGTTTTTTCCCCCGAAGCTCTCAGTTTCTCCACCAGGCTTTTGAGTTTTTCTCCGCCAGGCTTTAAGTTTTCTCCACCAAGCTTTTGAGTTTTCTTCTCCAGGCTTTTGAGTTGCCTCCACCAGGCCTTGAGTTTTTCACCAAAATCTGAGTTTTTTTCCCCTTAAGCTCTCAGTTTCTCCACCAGGCTTTGAGTTTTTTACACCAGGCTTTTGAGTTTTCTTCATTGAGCTTTGAGTTTTCTTCACCGGGCTTTGAGTTGCCTCCATCAGGCTTTGAATTTTCTCCTCCAGGCTTTGAGTTTTTCACCAGGCTTTGAGTTTTTCACCAGGCTTTTGTGGTTTCCACCAGGCTTTTGAGTTTTCTCCTCCCTCCAGGCCTTGTTTTTCACCAAACTCTGAGTTTTTTCCCCCTAAGCTCTTTCTCCCCCAGGGTTTTGAGTTTTCTCCACCAGGCTTGGAGCAACCTCAGCACAGCCCAATGAATCCTCCTAGATAAAGTTCTGATAATTAATGGCATTAATTAGTGACGTCATGCCTAACAATGCCTTCAGCTGGGGACCATGTCCAGCACTGTGTTTATCTCTCCTGGTGGTTTCTGGAGGGAGGAGCCCTCAGTTCTGGGCAGCACTGATGGAATGCAGGGCAGCTCAGTGTCCCAGGCAGGAGATGCCATCCCCCTCGAGGTGGCTGCTGCCCAAGGATCCCAAATCCCATTGGGCAGAGTGCTCAGAGTGCCAGGAGCAGGAGGCAGATGCTGCACAGCTGCTCTGCCTGCCAGGGGTGGGCTTTGGGTCCGTGTGGCATTTGCAGAACATTATCTCCATTAGCACAGGCTGGGAGGAGCTCTGGGAGTACAGGGGAGATAATCTTGACAAATATCCTGAGTTTTGCTGCGCTGTGAAAGCCCAAACTGATGTGTTCCCTGGGAGCTGCTGACTGAGATGGATTGGGGATGGGCCCGTGCCCATGGGGAGTAATGAGGGGAGGAAGGCACTGCTGCTGTGATGAGCTTTTCCTCTGGGTAATTGCAGATGGAGAGGGGATGTGTTGTCTGAGTGATAGATCTTGGCATCTCTTGTCTTGTATTTAATTACTGGAAAGTGAAGTAATAGATGTTTAAGTGATGAATAGATGTTGTGCATTCAGGTAATTATGGCCTTAATAAAAATGACAAATGCAGATATTGTGCTGTTGAAATTTAGGATGCTGAGAGCAATCCCCTGTGCCGGCGGCTGCAGCTGAAGGATATCATCCCCACAGAGATGCAGAGGTTGACTAAATACCCCCTTCTGCTGGATAACATTGCTAAATACACAGGTAAAGCCTTGCCACTGGGGTTTGGGCACCTTGTGACCATGTTCACAGGGGTCTGAGGATGAGGGAAGAGACGAGGATCTGACTCCATGTTTCAGAAGGCTGATTTATTATTTTATGTTATATATTACATTAAAATTATACTAAAAGAATAGAAGAAAGGATTTCATCAGAAGGCTAGCTAAGAATAGAAAAAGATAGACTGATAACAAAAGTGGCTCAGACAGAGAGTCTGAGCCAGCTGGGCTGTGATTGGCCATTAATTAGAAACAACCACATGAGCCCAATCACAGATGCACCTGTTGCATTCCACAGCAGCAGATAACCATTGTTTGCATTTTGTTCCTGAGGCCTCTCAGCTTCTCAGGAGAAAAAATCCCAAGGAAAGGACTTTTCATAAAAGATGTCTGTGACAGACACCCATCTCAGCAGGTTTTTTAGGTAAATGTGTTAAATAACACTTTAATTTTATGTGTCTCTGTTTTCATTGCGACCTCACTGCTGCTGTCTGCACAGGAGGTGTAAAAAATAATAATAAAAAGAAAAAAAAATCAGTGTTGGTTCTTGGTTTCTCCTTAGGAAAATAAAAAGGAAATTCAGTGTGAAATAAGTGACTCTATCAAACCTCTAAAGCAGCACAGAATGTCCCCATGCTCTTGCAGAGGGTGGGGTTTAATTAGGATCTGTTATACTGAAAGATACTTCCAGCACAACAGGTAAAAATGTGATAAATAACAGCACAAAATGCCTTCCCAGCTTTATTATCTGATACCTGCTGCAGGGTAATTTCATTACTCATAAAAATAGACTGCAGCTACAAGTTCCCTCTAATCCTAATTAGGAAAGCATGTGATACTCCATTATCTTTGATGTACTGGGTGATGTTCCTGTTAAGTGAATTCTCAGTGTGGCTACTGCTGCTGGGGAGAATTGATGGGTTCACCTGTGCCTGTACTCTTAGTAAGGATTTTATAAGAATTTTATAAAGATTTTAGGTCTCTCAGATTATTGTGAGTAGTTGTCACAAGGCCCTGAAGAAGGCAGAGTAACAATTGCATTATGTGTAATGATGTGCTGGTCACAATCAATTCTCTCCTGTCACAAATCTCATTTTTATCATTACTGCAGTGCTTTTGTTGGTGACTTCTCTGTGAGTTTAACTCCTTTTTGTCCAGTTTGAGGACAAAATGCAGTCCTGGCTGGCCAAACCTCTGCTGGGAGCACTGTCCCACTTTGTGTTATTCTTGCAGAGCTGCCTGAGGAGAAGGAGAAAGTCAAGAAAGCAGCAGATCACTGTCGCCAGATCCTCAACCACGTGAACCAGGCTGTCAAAGAGTCAGAGAACAAGCAGGTGAGAGGGCCAGAGTGAGCACCCAGGGCTGGGCACAGCAGTGCAGCTGCACCCTGGGCAGTTCTGCTGCTCCAAGTGACATTTCCTGCACTCTGGGCAGTTCTGCTGCTCCAAGTGACATTTCCCTGCATGTCCTGCACTCCACTCTGGGCAGTTCTGACATTTCCCTGCATTTCCTGCCCTCTGGGCAGTTCTGCTGCTCCAAGTGACATTTCCTTGCATTTCCTGCAGCACCTGGAGGATTATCAGAGGAGACTCGACCTCTCCTACTTGAAGCAGTCAGAGGATCCCATGATGGATGAGTTCAGGGTGAGTGGGAGCATTAAAAGCTCTGTGTGAATGGAGTTTGCATTCAATTTGTGCTTCTTCTGGTGCACAATCGAGTGGCCTTTGGAGATAAATATTTCTGTATAAAAATGAAAACATTTAGTCTCAGAAATGTGAGTTTTGCCACCTTCCTGAAGATTGCTGTGGCTCTAACAGCTCAGTTCTGCACATCATGGTGCTGATGGAGCTTGTCAGCTCTGTGCAACAAACCTTTATGGCCTGCAAGCTCAAGCACTGTATCCCAGAAGAGATATCTGATGGATAATGAGATTGTTGTGGATATTTATCTCATGTGAGTGCATCTCTTAGTGATGCTGTTGGAGCTGGGGAGGCCTTGGAGAGCCCTGAGGTGTAACAGTGGAATTGGCTTTAAAATGAGAGCTTGTACAAAAATGTGAGTTCCACACAGCCAAATAAAACCTGAAGTCCAGCATTAAAAATCTTCTGTTTCATGGCTCCTGTAAATCCCTGCAGTTTTGTTGGAAGCTGCTCACCTGCTGGTTTATTCCCCATTTCCCTCAAAGTCAGTGTGAATTAAAAAAACTCAACTTTTCTATAAAACTGTGTCATGTATCCTTCCCCAAATAAACTTGCAAGCATTCAGCAAGGGAAGGAAGAACTTTTGGCAGCTACAAAATCTCCCTGTCATTGATTGCAGACTCTGAGACTTGGAAGGGATGAATTGTGAAAATTGTCACTTCTGCTTGCCTGCAGATCTAAATGTCACAAGCACTGAAGTGCCTGAAGAATCCATTGACATTACAAAGCCTGTCAGATCATGGGGATGATTTGTAAATAATTTGTAGGCACACTTGACTTGCAAATCGAGTGCTGCAGCATTAATCAGTTGAAATGCTAGAACTGAATATGGGGGATTGGTAAAACTCCTCCTAGGAAACAGGTGACATCCTAATGCCCCAGGAACTTGACTTGGTGGGAGAATTCCCCACTCTGTGGCACTTGGCATGTGGAAAAGAGCAGTGGAAGAGGAAAAGTGATAAACAGCATTTCTGACAGGATTTTGGGTTCCCTGCTCTGTGTTTCTGGGTTTAGGTGCTTAGCTCCAAACTGGAGTCCCTCTGGCATTCCTGTGTTTTATCATGACTTGCTTCCATGGAAATTCCATTTATTTCTTTCCCCTGCTGACAGAACCTGGATCTAACAAAGAGAAAAATGCTCCACGAAGGGCCCTTGACCTGGAAGGTGAATCGTGACAAAACCATCGGTGAGTCTGGGCCATCCCCCCATCCCCTGGCTCTGCCTGAGTTTGCTGGGAAGGAGAGGAGGGAAAAGCTCTGCTGCAGCTCCCAATTTTGCTTCTTACTGCCACCTCTGATAATGCCTGTGTGCTTCTCTGAGCTGATTAAATTATTCTTGTCAATTGTGAAAAGTGCTGGAGTATCATTAGGGCCACGCAGGGACACAGCAGTCAGTCATGAGCTGATCCAGTTCCATCTGTAGCTTTCTGCTGGAGTTTTCACCAGGAAGATTTGCAAGCTCTGCCTGGAATGGCACAGCACTGATTGCTGCCTCTGCATGAGTAATCAGAAATGCAGCTTTCTGCTTTCTGATGGCAATCTTTTAACTCATTCTGGGCTTTTTTTGCATTCTGGGCAGATCTGTACACGCTGCTGCTGGAGGACATCCTGGTGCTGCTGCAGAAACAAGATGACAAACTGGTGCTGAAGTGCCACAGCAAGATCCTGGCATCCACAGCTGACAGCAAACACACCTTCAGCCCCATCATCAAACTCAACACTGTGCTGGTTCGCCAGGTGGCCACAGGTCAGTGCAGCCCACTGAGAAAACAAAAAGAGAAGCCAAAAATAAAGATTAGCTCAGTTGAGGAAGATGATTTTGTGTAGATTTGCAGAGCAGAATATGGAAAACTGCGTAGGCTTAATTCTTGGTTGTCCAACATCGTGCTTAGTATGGATGAGCTGTTTAACTTCTTTGCATCAGTAATAGGCATTTGCTTGAGTTTTAAATAGACTTCTAAATGGAAGTACTCTGATTGTGTTAGAGGAAAAGCACTTTGGAAATTATTAGAAGGAAAAAGAGGAGAAATGGAGCTTTTTCAAAATGGGTTTTTTCCCTTTGAGGGCACATTTCTTTGATAGGACAAGGTCAGTGTTTCTGTATTAGTGTTGGAAAGTTATCTCATGAACTTTTCCCTTGCTTTGGGCTGGGATTATGTAGGAATTTTTGGGAAGTGAGAAGTGGATTTGTGAACTTTTTGGGAAGTTTCAGTTGCCTTCCCTGTGTTGGTGCAGATAACAAAGCTTTCTTCGTCATCTCCATGTCGGCGACGGGGGCTCACATCTACGAGCTGGTGGCACAGACTGTCTCAGAGAAGAATGTGTAAGTCCTGGGGTCAATTCCAGCTGCTGCTGGCTTTGTTGGACCTGAGAGACCTTTTGCCCCATGAATTCCCTGAGTTCCTTCTCCAAATTCAGCTGGAAATCTTGTGGTCTCTGTAAGTTGTAGGTCCTGTGGGGTCTGTAAGCATCTGCAAATAGCCCCTCCTAACTGGCTCACTGCAGACTCTTTCCTGACCTCCAAAATGTTTTTATTTACCCTTAAAATTCCGGATTTTTTGGGCCTGACTGGCAGATCAGACACAGAAATAATCCTGCATCTTCACGCAGCACCAGAGATCTTTGCAGATTTACATTCTGGCATCATAAACACCCCAGTGCAGGAATTGGATTCCATGGCTAAAAGCTTCACTGGGAGAAACTCTTTTCTCCTAAAGAATACCCAGGGATAGATGTGTTTATAGGATACATTGCTCTTGTTGCATCTATACACTTCAGTGATGTGTGAAATAATGTTTTTCATGTGTTTATATATCAATTAACTGGTTGATCTGGCAAGTGATAAGGTCCTGTCTATCATTTCAATCTGCTGAAGAGCATCCAGGTGAGCTGAGCTTTCTGCTGTGGTGATTTCAGGCTGTTCCTGGGGGGACTGAATGGAACAGAACTTAAAAAAAAAAGACATTTCTTTTTGGAAAAAAAAAAAGGCAGTAACAATATCAGCTGGGTTTGAGAGGATTGAATAGAGAAATGTTCATTCTGTCTCACTTGCTGCATGGTTTTATTTGCTGTTTCTGCTGCAGCTGGCAGGACCTTATAGCTCAGATGGCAGGAACTGTGAAGATGGGGAGCAGCAGAAGAGTGATCCCACTGCCTCAGTCAGGCCCTGGCGAGTAAGTCAAAGCTGCAGGAGGAAGAAAAGCTGATTTTTCTTTCTCCAGCAACCCTTTTTCCTGCTTAAAAATTGCCCTCCAAAGCATGGATTCTGCTGCAGATGAAGCTGACTGAAAAGATGTGTTTGTTCTTCCCTCCCTGCAGAGAGGAGCGTGAGGAAGAGGAGCAGCAGAAGCTCAAGGAGCAGCATGACATTCCTGCCAGCAGCCTGCAGAGCCCAGGTAAAGCAGGGATTCAGGGAAGGGGGGAGCAGGAGATTTGCTCCAGGGAGTGCAGGTGTGCCCAGCCATAGTCCTGGGGGATTGGGGATCCTGGGGCAGCTTTGAGATTGTTCTGGAAAGACTCTTTATAAGTCATTCAGAGAAGTGATCCTGAATCTCTTGGAAATGCACCTTTTACCATTTCCATCTGATTTATAAACTGCTGGAGAGTCTTTCTTTTAACCCTGGAAAGAGCTGGCCTTGTAGCAGAGTAATGTTTCCAGAGTGGAATTTTCTGCACTTTCATCATCGTTGTTTCACCTGAATTTTTGTTTTCTGTCCTCTAGATAAAGACTTGGGCCTGGAGTCTCCCTTGATACTGAACCCTCAGTCCTCCTCCCCCATCATGTCAGAGAAGGCCAAGGTGGAAGGGCTGCTGGGGGCTGAGGGGCAGTTTGAGAAGGTGCAGCAGGCAGAGCTGGCACTGAAGGACTCCTCTGGCTGCAGCTCAGCCTCGGTGCCAGAGGGGCAGTGGGCACGGGATGCCCTGAGGAACTGTGAGTACCACCCTGGGCTGGGCTGTGCACGTGGAATTTCTGTTCTATTTCCATCCCCCTGGGCTGGATTGCACACAACAGGGATGTGGCAGCAAGGAGTTCTGGATTCATGCACTGCCCCTTCCCTGGGCTCCAGGCATCTCCTTGTTTTTCTGGCGTTTTCTGTATCAAATGAGGCTGATCATGAATTTCTACCATCCATGGAGTGCTTTGATGGCAAAATCATATTGCAGAACTTAGTGCACAGTGCCATTGCTGGTCAGCAGTTTTTAAAGACAAGGCACTCAGCCCTGGCCTTGTTTCTGTAGCACTGGAGCAGAACTGGAGAGGTTGCTTGTGTTGCAGAATGCAATTTTCCCTTTTTTTTTTGTAAAATTCTGCAAATTGTTAAGCTCACTTCCATCCAAAGCCCAGGCTCAGATTTCCTGAGTACCTGGGAGGTGGTTGGCTTTAATTAGATCAACACTTGGTGTGTGTTGAGAAGTTTTCCTGATGGACAAATCATTGTTTGGAATGGTTTTTAAGGTTTTTAATCACTTCCTGTGCTCTCCTTTCAGAGGAGGAATGCAGGGCTCTGCAACCTGCTGGATCAGCTCTGGCAGTGCAACTCCTAAATATAACTCCCTAAAATTTCAATGATTCATTAATCCACAGATCTCTCCTTGGCAACTCTGGAAGGGACACAGAGTCCCTCAGTTGTTCTGGAGGGAAGAGTCTGTGCAATATTTGCTTTCACCAAAATGCAGAACTCTCACATCCTTGGCCCCAGTTGCCTTTTCCATCTCTCTGTCCAAGCAATGACAGTTCTCTGCAGTCTCAGAGTTATCTCAGACCTTTAATTCCATTTATTCTCCTTCTTAGAAGATTTAAAGTTCTTTTCTGGTTCTGAATATTGCCCAGATATTTTGGTACTTGTTTTAAGAGACCACAGCTAAAATAATCTTAGTCTGGGGGTGTGTTGGGACAATTTTAGTGACCCTTCAGCATCTCCTGAGTGTTGAGAGTTAAAAGAGCAGCTCTCCAACATTGTGACAAGAGCCTGAGCTGAGTGACAGTTCTGCTGTGTGACATCACAGCTTTTTTTGGGTGTTGCAGGAGCATTTTGTGGTGGGAGGAACAATCTGGGGCTCTTGACAGCAGCACGTTTTTGTTTGGAACAATATGTCCCTATTATGAAGTGTTTGCTTGGGATAATTTGGGAGCTAAAGGAATGTGGGTTGAAGTTCAACCAGGCATAAATTTGCATTGAATTTTAGGGAAAAATGTTTCTTAGATTTTTTTCTTTTTTTTTTTTTTTTGCTGTCATTTCAAACCTGAGTGGAATATTCCCAATTTCCTTGAGGTGGGAATCCCCTGCTATAACCACAGCTCTGAGCTCCTGTGCAGGGTGAAACTCAGGATCATTTCTGGAGACAATTTCTTTGGTTTTCTCCAAGGAGATGCAACTTGTCCTGACATATAGTAAGGGAAAACAGGGGAGTGAGGCTGGAGCCTTTAATACATTTATTTTTATCCCTGTTTTTCCAACCAGGGCAGGGAGTCACACCTCTGTCAGAGGGTGACCTTTGTGTCTGCTTTAATCCCTTCTGTGCTCTGTGAGCCTTGCCTGCATTTGTCAGGTGCCATTAGTGCAGGAGCAGGATTTCCAGACATTATGATAAAAACAGATTTTGGGCAAGTAGGAAGGGAGGTGATGAGCTCACAGAATATCCTGAGCTGGAGAGGAGCCAGAAGGATCATTGAGTCCAGGTGCTGTCCATTTAATTATGTTTTTTTTTTTTTTTAATATACAGTGTAAAAACCATCCCTGATCTCTGAACCTGTTCAGAACCAGCTGAGTCTCATAGCACCACTCATCTTTGGCATGTTCACAAATGGTTTTTCTCAGGAGACAGATGGGCTGTGGGGCTTCTTTCCTCAGGAGATGGGCTGTGGGGCATCCCCACTAAAATCTGCTCAAACCCCCCTGGGCCCTGAAGCTTCTTGGGGACAGTTGAATCAAACTCCATTGTCTCTGCAGGAAATTATTTGATTTCTCTCAGGAGATGGGCTGTGGCACTTCTTTTCTCAGGAGATGTGCTATGAGACATCCCCACTTCTGTCTCTAAAGATCTCCTCAAACCCCCCTTCTTGGATTTTTTTCCCTTTTTTTTTTTTTTTTTTGCTGTCATTTCAAACCTGAGCAGAATATTCTCATTTTCCTTGAGGTGGGAATCCCCTGCTATAACCACAGCTGTGAGCTCCTGTGCAGGGTCAAAATTTGAGTAGTTTGGTCACTTTGAGCCCAAAGTGGGAATTCCCTGCCATAACCACAGCTGTGAGCTCCTGTGCAGGGTCAAAATTTGAGTCATTTGGTCACCTTGAGCCCAAAGTGGGAATTCCCTGCCATAACCACAGCTGTGAGCTCCTGTGCAGGGTTAAAATTTGAGTAGTTTGGTCACTTTGAGCCCAAAGTGGGAATTCCCTGCTATAACCACAGCTGTGAGCTCCTGTGCAGGGTTAAAATTTGAGTAGTTTGGTCACTTTGAGCCCAAAGTGGGAATT